>JAEUWO010000790.1:29330-81940 GCA_018524685.1 Podaxis sp. MADm22
GCCTCTGCTCTAAGAAAGCTAGTTCATGTATTTGGAAAAGAATATCACAAAACCTCATGTTTTCAGACAGCTCAAATGCCAGGTTTGTGTTTTCAGAGATTCTCCAAAATCAAGTTCATGTTTTTGGATGCCATCAAAATCAAGTTCATGTTTTCGGGTGCCATCAAAATCAAAGTTTGTGTTTTCAGAGGTCATCAAAAATTAAGTTCATGTTTTCGGATGCCATCAAAATCAAGTTCACATTCCCGGAAGTCATCAAAAACTAAGTTTGTGCTTTTGGAGTTTCTAAATCAACTAATTGCTATTTCATCTGACTTCAAATAACAAGTGTATGTTTTTTCTAAGCTGAGATTAACCAAATTCATTCTAGGCTGAGACACAATAACACACTTTCAGTTTCTCTGAGCCTGGGTACTACTAGATCACGAAACTAGAAGTGGCCAAATTCAAGTATTCATGTTTTAGCAAGTGTAGAATCATGTTTTTAGAATCATTTTTCTTCAATTGGCTCCAGGGTTTTTTGACAAAATAGCCGCCATAGAGATAGTCCTGTAAGGGCGTTCATCAGAATGGGAGACCTGCACTGATGTGTGATGTACTGTAGAAAACTGGATGGACACGACTAGTTCTTTTTGGTACGAGCTCGACTCTTCGTTGTTTGAGGGACCTCGGATATAAGAGTAAATTCCTGTAATGGTATAAATAGACAGGCGTGTAAGGTACATACCTAGGAGCTAGCGGCTGTACGAACATTGTGTGCTTTCTGGAACCATTCCTGTCAAGGAATCATGGGATAAGTTATCAAAAAATGCGAATTGAAGACTCACGAGTCTGGAGGGGGGGTCAAGTGACGCCCAGTGGATAGCAAACATAGGCCGCCTCACAACAGAGTGTATTTGCAAACCGTTTTCAGCAAGATTCTGGGGTGTGAAATAATCCGATTTTAGTTCCGTCTTCGCCGAAATCGACTGAAACGGGATTGCGAATACGCTGCAACATCCCTTGGCAAATTGGTTCACCATACCCTTACCAGCCTTACCATCGATACCATAGAAAGGGGGTATGGTCTTCATGCTCTCTCCTTCAACTTGACCTCGTCCCATAAGGCCTATGAGCACAATTCGCATTTGCACCGGATGACATCTGTGGTAAGTAGTTGCCATGTCGTCAGAAGCGGAGAACGTAATTCGTAAAGAACTTCTATGTCGTCCTCAAGGTAAGTTCTCGCTGCCCTCATTGGCTCTGCGACAGTTCTTCGTAGTGCAAGTCTGGACTCTACACAACAGTATTTAGTAAGTGACAACTGGTAAGTTGGAAGCCTGAGCCAGGATCCCCATGAGCATCGGTGCCGAACGTATTGACTCATCGTTTGCTTTGTATCGGCACCGCAGAGGATATGCATCAGTGACTCCGATATGTGTGGGTATAAATAGGAACGCTATGGTTGTATCTTCCCTCCATCAACCTTCACTACCTCTCTGCACCATCCCATGAACTCCGAAAATGATATTCATATTGTTGCGTCGGAGCATCCGGTTAAGTCTGTGGTGGTTCTGAAGTCGTCAAAAGCGGAGGTCGTTCGGACTTTCAATGTTGGGCTTAAGGCACGTACATTGGTTGGCCGTCGTGTGATGACTCCTCACATGTTCTCGATGTTTGCTTCCTTTTCCTGACTATTTAGAGCGGCCAAAACAAACTCGTCATCTCCAAACTCCCAAGCGTAATTGACACGCAATCCATCAGGATTTCGGGCCTCAATCCAAGTGCACTCAAGAACAGGACCTATCTCTCCGATGTTGTCTGTTCTGTATCGACGACCTCGGATGATGCGTCGAGCGACCGCATTCACGCGTTGGAGGTTAAGAAAAACGCGCTACAACATGAAAAGAAGGTCCTTGATACTCAAGCCGACGTGCTGGTCAAATATGCCAACAGCTTGACCGGAGAACACGCAAGTCCAGATGTAATGAACGGATTCTTGACCGCATTCGTAGAACATGGAAAGTCGAATATCCGTGCTGTGAGCAGAACAGCCATCTCTTGTAATGACGGACAGGTATGCTGACGTTGCGCAGATAACGAAACTCGAAGCCGAGATCGAGGAGATCGATAAACAAATCAAGGAGGAAAGGCAGAAGGCTTCTCTCCTCAAAGGCTCTGCAAACACTGAGCTTACGGTTGTGATCACAGCCGACAACGACACGCGCGTGGACCTGAAACTGACTTACAGTAAGTTTGTATTTGAATTTCAACAAGTTATCTAACGTCTCTGTTAGTTGTGAACAAAACACACTGGTCACCGACATATGAGCTCCATGCTGTCACCGGTGATAATGGCCAACCCTCGCGAACAGTCTCGTTGCACTACCGTGCCTGCATTACACAATCCACAGGTGAAGACTGGTCAGATGCGGCGCTCATCCTCAGCACCGTCGCGACTGACACGATCATCAAACGTATCCCCAAGCTGGCGCCTATCAGGATCAGGGTATCATACAATAATAGCGGTCGTGGTGGTGGTTTTTTTGGAAATGTCGGACAACAGCGACCAATGGTTCAACAACAGGGTTTATTTGGACAAAAACCAGCAGTAAATCAGGTATCGCTGTTTGGACAAGTGCAACAACATCAACAGCCACAGCAGCAGCAGCAGCAAAATGTATCCAGCGCATTTGGTTCGAATACTGGTGGTCTGTTTGGAAGTACCGCCCCTACCGATTCTTCTGCGTTTGCTTCGAGTACTGGCGGCCTCATGGGGAGTGCCGCCCCTCCCCTATTCAACCCTGAACCAACTGCTGCTTCCAGGCTTTCCCCTCCTGATGATGGGATTATTACTCTCTCAGACGAGGATTCAGATGCTGAGGCCAGGGAAGGAGACGGCAAGGGCGAAGGGCCTGCTAAACTCGTTACCCAGACGCCTATGGCTTTGACCTACACAGTTCGTGGAAAGTCCAGTATTCCTTCTGACGGCAAGGAACACGTCGTCACGATTGCTGTATTGTCGTTCGAGACCGACATAGAATATGTTTCGGTGCCGAGGGTTGACCCCCGCGTTTACCTTCAGGTGAGTGTCAGGTTAAACTTTCTCGACGGATCCCCCCTGACTATGGCCAATCTTAGTGTCAAGTGAAAAACAATAGCGAGTACAGGCTTCTCCCAGGGCCAGTCAGCATCATCCTGGACGATAGTTACGTTTCCAAGACGACCATCTCCGTGCGCTTACTTTCTTCTTTTCCCTTTCCTAATGTAATACTTATTGATTTTTTCCTCTGTCAGGATGTGAACCGCAATGACTTCTTCAACTTCACTCTCGGAGACGACCCTTCCGTTCTCATCTCCTACTCCCGTCTCTCCAAGACTGTCAAGGAAGGCAGCGGAGCTTTCGCCGATGTTGTCAACATCAGTACCTGCACTACTTCGATTACCGTGCAGAATAAGCATGGCTTCCCCATCGAGAAGCTTACCCTGCGGGATGCGGTGCCTTTGTCCGATCATGAGCGTGTGAGGGTCGTGTTGAGGAAGCCGAAAGAGCTTATTGAGGCAACGGAGGGAATATTTGTTAAAGTCAAGAAAGAGAAAGAGGCGAAAGACGAAACCACTAGTGATGCGGGCGCAGATGAAGGGCAGCAAGAGGAAGAGGGTGGTTTGAGGGTGAGGTGGATGAAGGAGAAGGAGGGATTGTATGAGTACAAATGGAGGGTAGACGCAGATGATAAGATTAAACTGGAGACTGTGTTTGAAATGAAGGCCTCGACTGACCTCATTTGCTCCTTTGCAGAAAGTACATAATTGTTCGGAAGAAAAGGGTGATGATATGGACGCTGTACTTGCTGAACCATGTATTTTTGCCTTTTGACACTGTAATAAACTGCCCCTATGTTGATCGCTCTGGAACACTGGAGGTACCCAAACAACTGTGACTAGCGCCAAATTCCGGAATTTGCACCTAAGCACTTGAGGTCTCAACACTTGTCCGATGTGTTCAGCCGAGTTGCCCAGAAACGTTGGGCCCTAGTGATATGCACAAATCTGAAGCGTCTATCACAATATCAGAAGTTGTGATAAGACCACTGGTGGGAGGCTGTGGCTTGGCGAGTGACCGTCCGGAATCACCGATGCATACTAGTCTAGGAAACATATGAAATCCCTCTGTCAAGCATTTCACACATTTTACCATATGCTCCACGCGCTAAGTCGTGTGCCAATACCGTTCTCACCAACACATAGACTTATCGCCCAACCTATCCTGAACCAGAATAAGTCGGGGACGCGTGACTGATCATTCCCGCAGGTGTCACCTTCGAATTTCAGATCTCACCAATGATACGTGAGATAACCAAACTACCTGGAGATAACTACCTCCCACCAGGTGGTTGTGCTCGCGCTCAATGAGTATAAATGGGTCAGGAATCAAAGACTTACAGTAGAAACCCGCTCTCCTTTCTCGCGGCCGCTGCTTGAACGTCGCTGGTTAAAGAGAACTCCACCTTTAGTTGTTGTCGCCGCCAAGTCATGTCAGCCAATTCCGCCGCGAACTCCGTTCCTCATCCTACCGTAATCAAGGTGAGTTTGTGGTTCCGTCCCTCATCTGGCGGCCCTGATCCACTACCTCTCAGGTCGATCCCTTTGTGTAAGTAATGGCGTCCCCCTTCATTTTTTGACCTCTGATCCGTCGCGCACGCCGCCGGTAGCCCAGCGGATCAACAGAAGGTATATAGCTATGGTGTGTTCCTTTATGTCTCTGCTGAAGGGTACTCCAGGGCATCCATAATCGCTGGCAGTACGTCTTGTACTGTGCATCCTTAAAGCGTCTGTTCACACCTTTTGCCCAGCCCCGATATCCCCCCCGTTGCCACCGTCAAACCAGGACAAGTAAGCCAGGAGACTTCCCATCGACGTTGTCCAGCCCTAACCCATTCCCGTAGGTATTCAAGGTCGAGTGTGTTGGTGAGTCCTCGAGCGAAGTCTCACGTGGCTCAGGCTCGCACTCACGTCGTGCCAAGACTGGACCGGTGGTCAAATCGGCAATAATGATTGTGAGTGCTCCCTGTTACACCGTTCCTATAGTCCTAACATGAGCATGTGGAAACAGGCAGCGATGATGTCAAGAATGTGGACCTTACAAAGGTACACAACCTCTCAGGACCCGTCGCTGTCGAAGGTGCGGAACCCGGTGATTGCTTGGTTGTTGATATCTTAGATGGTACGTCATCCGAGCTAGCCTTTGAATTGCAAATTCATCGTCACGATGACCTGCAGTCACCCCTTTCGAGAAAATGCCGTGGGGTTTCACTGTATGTGCCCCACAGTCTTTCCCCTAACGGCTTTTGCCAATTCAGACCACTGATCAGGGCATCTTTGAACTCGAGAAAGGTGGTCTCTTCGCTCGCGAATTCAATAGCAAGGCTTGCAAAGCTATCTGGGATCTCAATGGTATGTGCCCCCCCGCCTTTTACCCTCAACCACAATTCCCTTACGATTACTTACCAAGGTGTCTTTGCATCTTCTCGCCATATTCCCGGTGTACGCTTTGCTGGAATTCCTCATCCGGGTCTCATCGGAACTGCGCCATCTCACGAGCTACTGGCCACATGGAATAAGCGCGAAGGGGAGCTTATTGCTGCCCATGGGGATGCTGTTCCTCCAGTCGCCTATCCACCTGAGCCACGCGGAGCCTACGTCGGCCAGGATCTTCCCAGGGAGGTGATAGACAAGGTCAAGAAGGAGGGTGCGAGGACGATCCCCGGGCGTGAGCATGGAGGAAATTGTGATGTGCGTCACTTGTTCGATCTTGCCTGACATTTTGTTGATAAGTTTGCTCGATAATAGATCAAGAATCTTTCCAAGTATGTTTCGGCGTTTGCATTAATACGAGGATCATAAAATATTCATCTTATGATAGGGGTTCCCGATGCTACTTCCCAGTCTTTGTCAAAGGCGCGAACTTGTCTGTTGGAGACTTGCATTTCTCTCAGGGTGATGTACGCATGACGTTTTAATTCTGTATAAACCGGACTACTTACATATCCTTTCGTAGGGCGAGGTAAGCAGAAACGAAGTCTCACTATATTTGGACCATCTAAACCGGCGTACAGATATCGTTCTGTGGGGCTATTGAGATGGTGGGTTTCTGAGCCAACCTGTCCTTCCCCACTACTGAAACATTGATAGGCCGGTATCGTCACATTCAGGACAAGCATTATCAAGGGCGGCGTGGAGAAATTTGGATTGAAGCAGCCAATTTTCCTGGTATGCCCTGGTTCTAGTATCTGTCATCAATTGTGCTCATCACAGCCAATCGCGCGCCTAGCCGTCTCCAGTCGACCCAATGTACTCCCAGAAGGTAAGGCGTTTTACCATGTTCTATCCTGACGTCGGTCCTCATTGTCATGAACAGTTGGTCTTCGAAGGTTTGAGCGTGAACATCAGTAAGCTCCACCCCTGCGCATCCAAGAAAAACATCTTTAACACTGCACAATTTTTAGACGGAGACGGCAAGCAATACAGCATGGATGCGTACGCGCTTAGCTTGTATCCTGGAACTCCTATCTGACATACACACGACCAGTACGGTCGCATACAAACAAGCAGCTCTCAACGCAATCTCTTACCTCCAGAAGGTAACTCATTCATGCTACCAATATTCCTGAAGTGCTAATACTCGATCCTACAGCTCGGCTACAGTGAGCCCAATTCCCCACTGAACTCCCAAAAATTAAAAGGTCATTTCTACTCCTCATAGCACGTGAACAAGCTTGTAAGCTATCGCACCATCTGTGCCTTTCATGTCCTGACATTTCCGTAGACCTCCTTCTCTCCGCTGCTCCCATTGAATCCCACGTCGGGGCCATCGTGGTATGTTGACCCCCTACGACGACACATGACAATCCGCGATCATGCCTGAAACTTTAGGACTCACCCAACGCTTGTGTCACGGTCGCGATTCCCACTGGTATCTTCGAACATGTAAGTGCCTGACTTGGATTAACTGGGATTCATATCGAGGCTGCTTCACAGGATATTCTTCCCAAACCCGAGGGTCTCACAAAACATGACTACGGTCAATGTGCCATCAGAAGTGATGGGGTCCTCTGAGTTTGAGAAGTTAACAAAGGTTGTTAAGTTATCTACTAAGGGTCTATATCTCCAGAGTTATGGCATCTGCTTGTGTATTCAAACGACGAAATAGGATTTATATTGTTAGTAATCCGACCGTTCGCAACTTGTAGCGTTCCTGTACAGTGAACCTTCATCTACCGTCGTATTCGTTTATCAAGACGGGAGACATCTAAGGGCTCCAGCATTCCCATAAACCCAAAACAAAATAATCTGCACCCAACGTGCTGCATCTATCAACTCATAGCTTACTCCTTTCCTGAACCTGCTCTATCGCTAAGGCATCAGCCCTAACCTGCCGACTCTCTTCTTCGCTCCTTTCCTTCCTTGAGATCGCACTTAGAACCTCCTCAACCCACTTCAAGACACCCCATATCAACCTATCCACGTCTTCCTTGGTGTTTCCGGCATGCAGACACACGCGTACACGGTCCTTTCCTTTCGGCACCGTTGGCCAAGTAATCGGGCGAGCGTTCATTCCGTGCGCGAGAAGGTATGCCGAGAGGGGTCGAGGGTGTGGTGTTAGGATCGGGACGATCGGAGAAGGGTCGTTACGAGACGAGGTTGTAGAGGGGTGTAGAGAGACAAGAGTTGACGGGATGTTCTGTGACTTGAGGGCGGTCGTGAGGGTTGAGGTTAGGTATGTCGAGAGGGAGAGAAGATGTTTCGAAAGCTAGGTGACGTTGCTGTTGAGCCGTTGCAAGGAAGGATTCAAGTTAGAACGTACATGTGATGCAGTACCATCCGTCAACATATCAAACGAGGCGTCTGCAGCAATGATATTGGCATAGCTAAGGGATGTGGTGTAGATCAAGGATCGTGCGTAGTTAAGCATGTAGTCCTTGATGACGTTGTTTGTTAGAATGACGGCTGCAATTTCGACACTCTCAGCATACTGTCAATTTGAAACTTTGTAAGAACACGCACCGCCGGTGGCAGCTAATGCTTTCCCAAACGTGTGTAGCCTCGCCAGAACCTTGTCCTCCAAACCCAACATTGCAACGCGTCCCTTTCCTTCAGGGCCGTAAATTCCCGTTGAATGAGCCTCGTCGACAACCAGGTACGCGTTTCCCTCTGGAAAAAGCTCCTCGATCACATCTATCATCTCCTTTAGAGGTGCAAACGTCCCATCCATGCTGTACAAACTCTCCACAGCGATGAACACACTCTGACCCTCGCCAATCTTATCTCTAGCTCTCTCAAGCGCTAACCGCATCGCCTGCACCGAGTTGTGTTCAAACGAGATCCAGGAGGACCGGTTGACCCGAGATGCACGCATTCCATCGTGGACAGATGCGTGAATGTATTCATCATGAACGATTGCATCTCCTGGCTGGGGAATGCAGGAGAAAAAGCCTACATTCGCGTCAAAGCCCGAATTGAATAATAGCGCCGCTTCTGCGCCGAAAAATCGCCGTAAGCGTTCCTCGAGGTCCGCATGGGCCTGTCCGTTCACCAAAAGTCTTGAGCCGCCGGAACCGAGGATGTCGGGAGCCACCGAGAGCTTGCGGAGGAAGTGGGAGCGAAGGTGTTGTGAGGAAGAGAGAGATAAATAATCGTTGGAAGTGAAGTCGGTCAATGGCGAGGTTAGTGCTGACGCGGTTGCTGGATCGGGAAGTCGACGCCGGATCCATCGGTCATCGCGGGACGCAAGTGCCGACAACAATTTTCTTTCGAGGGCTGAGTTGGGTCTGAGGGGGGTCGGCATCGTGTTGAGGGATGGGAAAATAATGAGATGAGTGGTGAAAGGAGAAAACGTGATTGTGTGGATATAACAAAAACGCGACCTCTTCCGGCTGGGATACCCGTCTCCGGTCTTTACCATCACCCGCCCATCGCCCCACGATACTACACACCAATGCACACCTGAAGACCCATGTCAGAAGAGGGTCGGAGGTAGAACGGGAAATGTTGTCGCTCAGTGGGTATTTAGAGGGTTGTTGTATCTAAAGGATGGTTCCTGATACTCCCATTATCATCGACAAACCGTTGGGGCGGAGGGTGTCGCTTGCCAATTGCGGTCGACATTTATGTTAAATAATAGATGAACATGTCTCTGCCATGATCGTGAACTCGAGGCGCGTAGTTGCGTACCCCGAACATCAGGGCGATGTCATCTGGTGCAAAGGCCGAGGTCGGCGGGTAAGAATCAGATGTCAGTCTTGTAGAGCGCCTATTTCACGTTCACTCGCTTCCAGGAATTGTGTGTACGAGTCCTGGTAAGTTGCTAGGTGAAGGAAGTCTGAGTCAAGAATGAATAGTGACAAAGATTGGAACGTACTGGGCAGTTTAGACTTTGCTCTGTATCGCGCAACCACCTCCCTATTGTGCGCTATAGCGGCAAGTTGTGCGTGTTTGATGGTTCCTAGTGGCATTCTGTGAGCGAGAGCGAGAGCAATGATACTAGTTTCGGAGAACTGACCGGAAACATGGACAACATATGGGATGACCTTCCATCCATCTATTTCCTTTAATAGAGTAACACCGCCCCAGGCAATGCGATGCTGATCTCGCCCAACCCGTATAATGGCGACGTTGGTCATGAGTGAGAAGTACTTCACTACCAAATGTGAGTTTTAGTGAACATAAACGGTACAAAAGCGCATATACTCACCAGTCAGCGATAGACCGACTGCTCCCCACCCGGCGTCACCAAAGTTGGTCAAAATACTTTGTTTCAAGGCATTATAGATCTTTTTGCCGTCTAGTGAGCTCGTTGGAACCGGTTGATTGAGAGGAGCATCGGTCGGGATAAACTCCACAAGCAGCCAGCGGTTCTATGAGACGAGCTTAGCTTTGCACTGCATACAAGGGTAGAGATATACCTTAAACCTGACCATGAGAACGAGGTAAGAGTTAGAGTTCAAGATAGACCGACATCGAGCACCCTGAATAATACTGAACATATCAACACAGCCCAGACCTGACCATCACGTGACCAAACGATCCAAATTCATCAATCCTACAAAGTCTAGGTCTTCTACGCTACTTCACATAAATTGCGGTATCAAGGTATACGAGGTAAGAAATCTTCACGAGAAGCTCAATGATCCAGCGGATCTCCAAAACCATGTGCCCAATACCCAATGGGGGACTACATTGGAGGTGATCTTTGGCTGTGCATGAGCGCCGAGCATTGACGCGCTTAACGGCATCGTTCAGGACTTGCGTATGATCACTTGCTTTGGACCCAAATGGCCATTCATTACCGCCACACACTCTTGACAACTGGCTTGGAAGCCCGGTCTCCTCCATTTGCGTCCAAAAGGGTGTTGGATGCAAAGTATGAATCACGCTGCGGTCCACACGAGGAATACATCCGAAAATATGTAGGATATCCGCATAGCTATGTTATCATGTTCTTTCCTAGCCAAATGTTTCCCCTAGGAGCATGATTCTGAAGCCTATATTCTGGTGTCCTTGGGAACCTTGGTATTCAAAGTGACATCTACTCGCAGTCCGGAGCCCGTTTTGTAATCTCTGAATTTAGAGGATGGTTCGGGACCATCTTATCTCCTCGACAACTCGCCTGGAAGTCCATACATGCTGCCCGTCGTCTTCGCTCCCGAGTATGCCTTGTAATGCAGCAATACCAGTTGTACGGCATTTGCACCACCTCTCCGCATTCTACTGGGTCTCGTCCCAAGTGCTGCTAACGCCACAAAAGTTCGACCCCAACATGCAGCCCGTCATTGGAGGTCTTCTCGAAGGTTTCTGGAAAACACCATTTACGACCAGCGACAGTATTTATAAGACACCCTCCAGCTCTGTTTTGGCCTCAGCGCAACAACACTTTACTGCCTACTCAAGTCTACAATGACCCAACAAGTAATAACACCTCTATATCTCCCGAAAATGATTCGCGATTGAGCCACATCCTCTTCTAGATCACTACCGGCGTCTGGAAGATCTCTTGTGGCCCTATGTGGCTGCGCGACGTCGACGGTACAATCAAGCTATCCCCTGAGGAAGGGGAGACCGGAGACCATCTCAGCAAGGTACCAGCGCAACCCTTACCTATTATACTTCCCAATTACTAAAGAAATTATCGTCCTCCAGTGGCGTTTGGACTACCTCGATGATGATCGGCAAGACTTTACTATCACTAACGTCGAAACTGGTGCACGCGTCTGGGCTGCACCCCCCGATGTGAGCCAGCATTTCTGATCCTGTGGGAGTCACGCGCTAAGGTTTCTGAAGCAAATTTTAATCACCGCTGGCGAAAGCACCAAGTGGGCTATCCGCTCCGCTGGTGAGGGAAAATACCACGTAATGGTTTCCGTCCATCGTATGGATAACTGTCGCTCATGGTTTGATAGATTTCCTGGCCTAATGACGACTTCTATTGGACCGCTGCAGGAATTGTCCCCGGCCCCGTAAGTTGCCCATTAGAGAGTTGTTTTCAAAGTAATGTTCATGGTTGATAGGTTATCCTTGAAAGCTTGCACGGTCTGCCCACGCAGTTCTGGAAATTCAAGTGGGTTGGTGACTTCTGAGATGGCGTCGCTGAAGGTTCGATGTATGGATTAAACAATGAAATATAACTCTGTCACCCGTGCCCTACTGCAACTCCTTCAGTAAGACAAGTAAGGACTCTACCAGCCACTCGCTCGAATAATGCAACCCTGTCACAGTATATTACTGAAGAGACGATGGCGGCAGTTTAACAAGTAAAGGCGATGTGACTGCGCCCGTCGGTCACGGAGCTTCAGACCACGTGTAGAGGGTGCCGCGACAAGGCGGAGCACAGAGGACCGGAAGAACGGTGTTTCGGGATAGCTGGAAGAAAACGAACGAGTGTGTTAGTCGTAGCGACAGAGGTAATGGATAGTTTCGTTGTCCGAGCTTGAGACAGAAAGAGAGAGTGAAAAAAGGAGAGACGAGATGTAATTCGCTCGTGTATCTGACGAGACAGACAAGGGTTTATACTTTCAATGAGTTAACTAGAGGCGATGGGCTGACCTTGGGTGTCTACGGTGCCCGCAATTCGAAGGGGCAAGGTATTGTTGGTAGGGGTATGTCTGTATAGCACGTAGGATCTTTATGCTATGAAAGTTCTATCATAAATGTTCCGAGACTGAGTGTCTAGCGGACGGTGGAATGTGGTGCAGTGACAGACTGGTGGGCAGGGTATGTCGAGATGGCTTTGGACAGTTTAGGAGGAGCGAGCCGGTTACTGATTACATGAGTAGCCGGTTCACACCCTCCACACTACCCATCCATTTACAATACTCGGGCTCATAAATTAACGGGAGTGGAATTGAGACAGCGAAATCCACACATAGCAAAAGCTTCACCCCCTCCAGTCATAAATCACCCAGTAACAAGTCCCGCTCGCCCGCAGCTATCCGGCTTCAGCTGTTGTCACACGGCCGCCGGTCGAAGCAGTGGTGATCAAGGATTGCTAATGACCACTAATTCATGAGTGCTTGAGCATCCCACTGGTGCTGTGTTTTGAACAGCAATGTAAAAAGTAGGTTGGGTAGGCACGTGGTAGACACGTTGATCGAGTTAATTATGGTCGCATTAAAACTTACCTCCCTCGATGCTGTTCCCTACATTGCTCCCCAACAGCAAACGACGTATAGTCTATGTTTGCACGCTGATAAGCTAAGGGGAGACCATTATTGTCCGAGGTGCACATCGGATATTTGCCAACCAATCGATCCAAGTGTTTGGTTGTAAAATAAAAAACGCGCAGTCAAGCTGTGTTTATAATTTATGGTATTGCACGGCGGTTTAACATCCCGCCCCAACCCCAACAACAACCGTTGCGCGCGACAGGACCTTTGACAACAAATCCCCAACTTCTCTTGCAACGATCCACCGCGATGAGACCCGACAAGCCGAAGAAAAAGGTGTTCTTCCCAAACTTTCGGCGTTTACTCCATGTGCTGTGGAATGATACCAAATTCCGACGCCTGTTTAAGGAGGACAAAGGAGTAGAGGGAGTGGGGTGGTACGCAAGGTATCGCGAAGATTACTGGCATGTCCCGCTGGGTGAGCTATGATTTGTTGTCCTCATCATCTTTGCACCTATTTATGCCATCCTGCGACTCTCCCCCTTAAGCGAACCCGAAGGGCCCAACGCTCCAGATATCAAGGAGTCCGCATGCATTCCCGATGCCATGTTGTACGAGTCCCCAGGCTACGGTGAACCTGGCAAATTCGAGCCGATGGGGCGTCCTCCGAGATGGATGTTGGAAGTGACGTTTCGAGGGCCGGAGGAGCCGGTAATCAAGCAGGTTGCTGTGGAAGGGAACCTAGAGATTATGGAGGCGGGATACATGGCGATCAGCTACCCCATGGAGAGCGCTTTTGAGTTGTTCAAGGAAGCTGGACTACAGACCGGAGACCCACAGCCGAATCAGAATCGCCGATGGAGTTTGCGGGACCGGGAACGAATCTCACGGCGTGTTCTGTATGAGTTCGCGCGGGCTCGTTTTCGTGCGGGAATTCCAGACTCAACGGAGTACATCTGGTTGGACAAACTTTGTTTGGCTCCGGCGACATTAACAGATGAAGAAGAAATCGAGAAGGAAAGAATGAGAGAGCTGGGGAGATTGGCGGATATATTCCGAAACGCGAAGAAGGTTCTTGTTTTCTGCCACTCCCACGGTTGTAAACACACAGCGTTAGGCTGTCTATGGGGACAGCGGGTATTTACAATTGCAGAGATCCTTCATGCGCAGCGCGTAATCACAATGACACGATATCGCGAGGAGAGCCCTGCCAAAGAGCTCATAGAACAGGATGGACGCAACTTCAAGAGTGAGATGCAGCGGGAAGCTGCAGAAGGGGGGCAGCATCACCTATCCACCATTCTCTTACATGCCACAAACGCCGGTTCTGCCTCTTGGCAATCCGTTATCCATGCTCTGGTTGTCGAAGCTATTCGCCGCGACGAGGCTGGGGGCTATCTGGAGCATAACTACCTTGGTAAGGTCCTTAATGGACTCTTGCCTCGTCGTGCCCGCCCCCAGGACCTCCGTGGAAAGGACGGCTGGGCTGATCTCGCGTGGTTGTTGGAGTTGAATCAGGGATACTACAATGCGGCTAGCCTTGCAGCGGTCTGCAATGTGAATCTGACGCCCGCGAGGCAAGTGGAAGGCGTTACAGCGGGCCAGGCTGGAGTATGCGCTGCAGGTTACCGTTGGTGGGGAAAGCCCATATTGCCGATGGTAGGAAATGAGCGGCTGGAACCAGTGGCGACAGCACTCCCTGTTGTTTTCGGACAATCTTCTGTGCTAGAAGAGGACAGCGAGCAGGAGGAAGACGAGCCAACGCCGAAATCGAAACAAGAATGTCCTCGCTATCCTAGCGCCCAAAGCCATCCGCATCCACTACACCCTTCGCCGAGACCGCAATGGCTTATATAGACATGAGTCCATGGTTTGCTTGCGAAAGTGCATATGCGCGATCGCCGCTTTAGAGAGTCATATAGGGATTCCGTTCCTCATCATCCACAGACAATACTTCAGCCGCGGTGCTTTGCTTATGTATCTTGGATTCGTGCTTATCGTCTTTGTAGAGCTGTTGGCAAGCACAGCCTACGTTGTCCGTGAAGGGTGGGTATTCCTTCCAGACGACGAATGGGGAGACGATCCATCACATGCGTTAGGAGAACTGGATCCGCGGTTCAAGAAGCTCAATGAGTGGGGTAAAAGACAGTTGATTCCGAGTTGGGACCCCCCGTCTGCGGCAGATGGCGAGAATAGCGGTCATAGGCTCATCTCAGGAAGCCTGGTGGACATGAATAGGAAGGCATACACCAAGGTTGTGGTCATAGATGGGGCACATCCTGACCTTATGGTGATGCTGGCCGTACACGGTACAGGAATAACCGGCCTGTTACTCCAGAAGCCCTATCGTGATTCGGATGACGAGGAGGAAGCCGAGACCTCTGATACAGAATCAGACATGGATTGGAGCAGCATTGAGAGCGACAGCGAAGGACATGCACGGGTCCAGGTGTTTACGAAGGTCGGCATGGCGAACGTGCCTGCATATGTGCTTACTACGTCAGATGACCATGGGACGATTTTCGTGGGTGGACACTTGCCAGTGACACCTATACAAGGGGTTCAACTTGAGAAAGAGAAGAGAACTACGCCGGCACCTTTCCAGAAGGCTCAGCGCCAGTCGACTTCCACAGAAGAGACACATACCTCGCCACCGGCCACGATTTTGAGCAATGCGGAGCCTGATACGCTCGTTGTGAAGGGTCAGGAAAATGTGGATCTTGAGAAAGGAAAGGTGGATGGATTGAAAGATGCATATCCTGCAGGTGAGATTCCGTGATGCGGCTAGGCTGCGTAAAACTGAACTGGAACCAACAGACACGTCGATCTCGTCACGGTTGCTCAGTACTCGTAGCAGTCTAACTGGGATCAAGATCCGATGAGTAGTTAATACCGTGCATGTCGAATACTGTAAACACTTTCATTAGAATTCTGCAAGCAGTGATACAATTACTGTAAAAGAGAGGAATGGTGGCGGTGATGTGCTGACGAGTGTAACGGGGTATGAGCACGTCAAGTACACCCAACTTAGGGGCGAATAGACACGGAGCTGAACCCGGAGCGAGGCGGTGGTAGCACAAGTGTAAGTTCAGGGAGGTTGCAGGATGCGAGTGGTGAGAGCGTGGTTTCGAGTTTGACGTTGGATCAGAGCAGTGTCAACGAAGATGCGGATGGTTATGAAGGAAAGAGAACCGTGGGAATATGAAGAATAGGAACGAGTGTCAGAAGAATGTCGTTGGACTCCGGAGCTTCCCACGCTCACAATCACACCTACAGACAAGAGCGGATACTCTACGAGGCAAAGAATCTTAGAGGAAAGAAGGCTACCCGTAACTATACTCTAGTAAGTGAGAGGGTGGGTCGAGAGAAGAATCGCTTCGTAGAGCAAATGAAGCATTGATTCTGTAGAAGATAACTGTTAGTTTATAACCCCGTCCCTAATCTGAGACAGTCTGACAATTTCTCCTCTCTATCAATCTTTTTGATCATCGAGGAAACTCCTTCGCGGGCCTCCCGCCATTCGGCTCGCCACGTGATCCCTCTCTCGTCCTTGTTTACTTCACATTGAACTTGCATAAAAGAATCTTTAAGCCCGACCAATGCCATGCAGAACTAATCCATGACACGTATGAAAATATTAGTGGGATACATGAATTAGCAGGTAATCCTCGCTTGTTCATGTAGATTTACTTGTCACTTCTATTAGTGTGTGCATGGCTCCGATCGCTTCGTCTTGGAGAAAACATGAGAAGCTCAATAATCCATTGAAAATCCAAAATCAAGGGCTTCATATCGTTTGACTGCATATGATCGTTGATGCATTTATCGGCATCATTCAGGACATACATACGATCACTTACCCTGGGCTCAAGTGACCATTTGTTACTGCCACACATCTTTGATGCCCACCTTCCTTTTCCAGCAACCACCATCATCTACTCGTTGGTCGGTTGTACTTAGCACTATGGGCCATCGCAAAAAGTCGTCTGCCCCCCAATACACTGATGACATGTTTCAAGAAGTCCCTGAGACTCCCCAGCATCGCTCCCAGCAAGAGCAAGGCATCAGTATCACTGGCCAGGTGTCCCCAGGCAGCACACCACTTGAGTACAAGATTGAGTCCTCCAAAGGACTCCTTTGCATTCATGACAATTCAACAGGCCAATTTGTCGTTTACAAGCTGAAGAATCCCCCTAGATCCTCCACTCCTCCCTGCACTGACGCTTCAGGCCATCTCCAAAGCTCAGCCCCCCCTCCCTCTGGCATGGACCTCGATTCTCCAGCTGGATCTCCCTCTCACTCTGAGCAGCTCACTCCTAAGGCTGCTTCCTCCAANGTGTCAAGAATATGATATTTCCATGGTCACTTCCGATTGCGCAGTTGAGTCTACTTTATCACACTCTATCTAACTTGATCGCTACGGGTCATGGTACTCTGTTTCACGCCCTTCCTGCGTCATCTCGGGAAATCCCAGGAGTTCAGAGCCCGCAATTCAGATGACAATGACCATGTCCGACTCTCAGTTTCGCAGAGAGAGCGGTTCACGAACCAAGATATTGTTCCTAGGATATCTACAACCCCTGCAACAATTGTTAGTGGTAGAGAAAGGACTGCTCAACGTGCGGGCGAGCATTTCCTTCGGATCTTTTACGGCACCAATACTCATTCGTTGGCAGGCAGGGGGAAGCCTTCAAATATGGATAGCGGATCTGGCCCATCACACTTCTTCCCCAACTCCAGCAATTTCGTCTTAAATAATCCCGTTATGACTTCTAACATAATACAGAATTTGGACTCTAGCCGCAGTATGTCCACCAGCGGCTTCTCCAGGAATCTATGCTCAATGAAATCTTACAGCCCTGGAACTCCTTGCGCAGCACAGAATATCAGGTGCAGAAGTCAACTCCTCTGCCCGGTATCCTCCACCACGGTGTCATCCCTCAACTCGGCGAACCCTTCGAGATCGAATCACCACCTGGCTTAGTGAGCCTCGGCATGGTTGAAATCTACTGTGGCTATACGGTCCTGCTGGCGTTGGCAAATCTGCCATTGCTCAGACGGTTGCGGAACTTTGTCGTGAAACAGGTCGTCTTGGTGCTGCATTCTTCTTCTCCAGGCTCAATGACCGGAATAATCCTGACGGAGTACTCCCCACCCTCATGTATCAGCTAGCTGTCCAATATCCTGATTATAAACAGATTATAACTCAGCTTATTGCTGATGATCCATCAATTCTCGAAAAGGATCTACGTACCCAATTCAAGGAACTGATCATCGCCCCGTTCGCCACTCTTAAATCACAAAAGCCTTCCGTCGTACGGCGACCTCTACTCATAATCCTAGATGGACTAGACGAATGTAACGGGGAGGATGCACAGTGCGCGTTTGTCAAACTTATTGGCAAGCACTTATGCACGATGAACTTCCCTCTTCTCTGGATGGTCTGCAGTCGACCCGAATCACACCTGAAGAACGTTTTCTCAAGGGCAGTTGATGAGACTAGATGTATGAGAGAGGAAATCGTTCCTGATGATGATGAGGCCAGGGTGGATATCCTCACGTTCCTTCGCGATGGCTTCGAGGAAATCCGCCAGAAATACTCCGACATTATTTATGTTAATCCTGGTGAATCTTGGCCATCGGAATCACAGCTGCATGCGATTGCAAGAGCGTCTTCGGGTCTATTCGCCTTCGCCTCTACCCTCCTAAAATTTGTCGGGAACACAGAGAGCAATAATCCTGAAGCCCAACTCAATATATGCCTTGCATTCCTTGAACGATCTTACTTTCTCGATTCATCCATCAACCCGCTACATCGCCTCGACCTCCTCTATCAACAAATCCTCTCTACCATTCCTACGAACACGCTCCAAACCACCATGCAAATAATAGGCATGTGCCTATTTTACTCATACCATCGCTTGTCAGCACAGGAGCTTTGTTATTTCTTGCACTTGGATCAGGGCACATTTTACCGTGCACTTCGTCGGCTTCATTCGGTGATGGATGTCCCCCCAGCCCCATATGCGAGCCAGTATCAGCTCCGATTCTACCACGCCTCATTTGGAGATTTTCTCAGGGACCCAAGACGTTCTGGTCACTTTTATGTACAGGAGGGGAAAACGCATCGTGATGTGGCGATTCACTCACTCCGGTGGGTGAACTATTCAATCAGGCGTGGATGCACCTTGAAGGGTAAGTTACTTTCATTGGGTTTGCAATGATAATCATTGTATTGAGAACCTGTCAGACACGACTTGTCGTTCACCAGAGAGCCTACCTCAGCTGAAGTGGGTTCCTCAATATCCTTCCCGGAGTATTGTTCCTACCCAACCGCCATCCTCTCGCGTCGAAAAATTTGCCAATGAAACATGTTGGAGGGCCTGTGCCTTAGTACCCGAGGAAGATGCTCAGGCCCATTCTTTCACAGGTCTACCGTAATTGTGAAGAATACATCCTCCGCCTTGGTTATGTTCTCGAAAGAGACAAAACTGAGGTTTTTCATTTCTCCAATCGCCCCTCCCACGACCCTAACCCTTCCATCACTATTGACAACTCTTTCACCGTCCACCCCAAACCTTTCCTTCATTATCTAGGCTTCTGGTTTGACAGAAGCCTTACTTTTAAAGAACATGTGCGCTTCTACTCCACGAAAGCGCTCTCTACTGTCCGATGCATGCATATGTTGGGCAACTCCATATGCGGTCTCTCTCCTCTCCACAAAAGACTCCTATACCATTCCTGTGTTATCCCAATTGCCACTTATGGATTCAGGCTTTGGTTCAACCGGAATGCTCGATACCGCAGACTCATCAAGTCCCTCCAACGCATGCAACGTCAAGCCGCTTTATGGATCACAGGCGCCTTCCGCACCACTCCCACCGGTGGGGTTGAGGCTATTGCAGGACTCATCCCCATCCAACTCCATCTTTTCAAACTCACCAAACGATGCTCCCTATGCTTCCACACCCTCCCTCCTTCCCACCCCCTAAAACTTCTCACTCGCAACATTGACCCTCTTGCCGCCTGTCAAACCAAACAGCGCTCTACAGCGCTAGACTACGTATCTGATGCCCAACTGGTCACAGACCGATTCCAACGTCTTCATCCATGCGCTAAACCTGGCCAACGCTTGCTGGACTTGTTTGGCAACCAAATTAAATTTATCGAGTGTCCTGACCCTTCGAAAGAAGGTGCTATGACACTTCATCTCGCAAATGCCTCCCGCGCTCGGGACCTTTCATTTTCCTCTCCTGTTTCGTTAGTTGTGTCTACAGACGGCTCGGTTCCTTCTAATTCCTCCCTCTCTGCTACTTCCGCTTTCCTTGTCTTTAATTCCTCTGCCTCGGACATACTTTCTTCTTCTGTTCACCCTTGCGGTGAAGTTACATCTTCGGACTCTGAATCGTACGCACTCCATCTCGGTTTATTTTCATCTATCTCCTATGCTCGTTCCCTTAACGTTTCCTCTATCATTGTTTTTACGGACTCAATTTCCGCTGCTAAACATTTATTTTCATACAGCCCTCATAGCACTCATCAAGACGCCATAGTGGTTGCTCCTCTCCTCCATTCCTGGCTTTCCTCCTCTCCCCTAAATCACATCCATTTCTGGTCCACCCCATCCTCAGCGTCATGGTCGGTCCACAACCAAGCGCACAAACTAGCCAAGTCACTCCGGCTTCCCAACAACCACCGCCAGCCAATCCGCACATCCCTCGGGTTTGTTCGCAATCACTATACAAAGCTCTGCCTCGAAAAGTGGCAGAACCTCATGAACAAACCCTCATACCGCGGACATTCCTGGCTTACTCTCGTCGACAGAGCCGAGAAACCCCTCCAGCCCAAGTATGCCAAAGGCGGCACTTGGCTCTCATCCCCACTTGGCCGAAACGCCCAATTATGTGCGCGCTTCATTCGGTGTGTCACAAATCATGCGCCCATCAGCGCCTTTAGGCAGCGCTTCTTCCCTGGGCACCATATCACTTCATGCCCATGTGGAGAACCACTCGAAACGTGCGACCATATCCTTGACCAATGTGACTGCTTCCATTATTCCTATGGACTCCGAGATGGCTTTTATTGGCTGATCGGTTTCCTAGAAGACAATCCGGCCGCCTTCTCCTTCGCCGACCAGATTCAAGGACCTATTACCCAAGAGGAATTCGCCACTCGCCGCCTCACCTGGAGAGAGCAAGCTATCGCAAACGGTGTCTTAGATGTTCACTAAAGGACTGTTTTCACCTCCTTCTCCTTTAATTTTTGTAGGTAGCTCCATCGCTCCCTCATCTTTTCAACTTCTACTCTCCATCGTCTCGATCATCCCCCATACGAACATTTTCTTTGAGATAGTCTGTCATCTCTCTCTCTCATTCCTATATATCGCTGTTAGTCTTTAGCGCGTCAATACTCTCTTCATTTCTTTTCCTTTTTCCTTTCTTTCTATAGTTTCGGTATTGGGACTGCTATCGTGCACCCGTTTGTAGTAGCTAGTCTATTGCAATAAACTAAGATTTAAAAAAAAAAAAAAAAAAAAAAAAAAGAAGATGCTCAGGCCATCATCGCAGAATTGCGACAATTCGACTTTTGTCACCTCACTTCGGTTTCTGACACCGAATCCTTCGTTGGATTCCTCAATCGCCTCTATGACTGGGTATGTTCGTCTACACCATTCCCCAAGATGTATACTTATGTTGTTTCTCGCACAGGACCATAATTACCACCTTGACGGGATGATTAGAGTGGATGGCGAGTCGAAGGAAGACAATTATCTCCTTTCGAGGCTTGACACGCTACGAAAGGATTTCGTAATCGGACAGGCGCCATTACCCCTCGTCAGTACAACCTCATCTCACGCATTTTCTCGATCGTTGATACTGACAGCCATACCAGAGTCCTGCTCAGGGCTGGACCCTTTCCTTTATATCCTTCCATTCGACTACCCAGTCCCTCTCATCTCTCAGTCTCCGCACCCTGCTGTTAGGTCATGGACGAAGGACTTCATTGGTGATATTAAGTAGTCGTCGCGATGCAATAAACAAGACGGAATTAGGTCTTGAATTACGAGATTTTGGATCTCCGAATGACCTGTTCCGCCTGACTTAAGTTCGAGGCGCATACGCGGGGCAGGTAAGTTGCTGACCAGTTAGTATGATGGCACTGTCGTGACAATAGCAATCAGCTCTTTTGCAGTGGCTTCGCAGCAACTATCATACATGAAGGTGCATTTCATTTCGAGGTAAGCATAACTTTCAAATACTCACTCTGATACTTGGAAGCTCCGTAGCCTGGCGAGGGTACGTGGATCCGTGGGCTGTCATTGTGACAGTTCATGTGCACGGAGAGACCTCGTTTATTACCTGTCGAAAGAGGATCAAGCGCCTATGCGCGCTTATAACATAGCCCTGACTGCTCTTTGTTACCACGGTATTGATCAATACATTTGTGCGCTGAGAATCTGCCTCGACCCTGGCATAATCTTGCCTCTTGCTTCCATTACTAGCTGTTGACGGTCATAAAGTCCCTTTCTTACGGGTGCTTTTATTTACGCTGCGCTGACTCCGGGTACTTCGCGGCCCCCAAAAGCTACGAAACTTCTCGGTTTATATTCCCCCGATCTGGTACAACAGCACTCCATGCCGGCCAAGTATTCCCATGTCAAGAAGCGTTCCGCCTCTGGTCTCTTGAAAAAAAGCGGTCAAGGTACTCCATACGCCGTCAAGGACTCTCCTCCAGCCCATAATCATGGACACCATAACCATGGACACAATTTCACCCACGGACACGGACATCATAAACTCAATCCCCTAATCGACCGCAGCATCTCACAGGCAATGACAGCCGTAGCCCAACTTGAGCCAGCCATTTCGGAACTCGAAAGAGCCATCGCCCGCATCCTACTCATTCGATACGAACACGATATCGCTCGGCTTTTCTCCACGCGCTTATATAGCCTTTCCCTCGTCCAACTCCCTACTTTCGTTATGCGTTGCCTGTCGCTTGGAGGTCCGAGTTGGCTTGCATGGAACTACAACTGCGATGAGATCAAGGACTTCTTTAGGGCGCTCATTAGTATGGATATGCGCCAAGCTGGGGAGAGGGTTGCGACGAAGAGTGTGTTGTGGTCGTATACTGCTTTGCGGCAGTTCGTATGTGGGAATCTGTTTCACTGGTGACTAGCGCTGATCACATTCTGTCAATTTTAGGCTATGTCTAACAATGTTCCGATCTGCGCAAAGAGGGGACTCCATTCCCTTCGACTACTGCCGTATTACCCCGCACTGAAAGCGCACCTTGACACGCTAGAAGCCTTGCCTGTTCCCACGTTTTCCAAACCCCCTCACCTGGGCTCACTTAAAGAGGGACAAGATGCCCTCGAGGATGCTTGCGAGTTGAAATACGGCCGGATTAATGACATGCCCGCCCACCCCGACTGGGACGACTCGAGCAATTGGCGCGAGAAGGTTCGTTATGGTTACGAAAAAGTCTCTCAGACCCTGTGGCGCGTCGCACGCGAGTTCGATGTCCGCGGCTATGGCTTGGTTTTGAGGGAAAAACTCACGACTAAGTGGTGTGAATGTGGATGCTCAACGGATCACCTCGGTGAAGTGTGTGAGCGTACTGTGAGAGAGGATGAGGAGGAGAGTGGGGTGCGACTTGGGAAACAGAGGGAATGGGATGGCAGGGGAAGCGGGGTTTATGGTTGGGAAACGGAGGAAGAGGAGGATATATGGGAAATTGATCTAGATTTTGGCGGTATGGAGGCTGGGCAGGATCAGGATATGGGTGGCGTCAAGCTCAAAGAGTCGGACATGTCAATCGGAGAGATGATGGAGTGGAGGTACCTTCGCGCGGAAAAGGAGAAAGAAAAGGTTGGTTCAACCTTTAGTGTGTTCATACCCGTGTTTGACATGTATTCAAGGGCAATACAGCCTTTCGGAAGGGCGACTTTGAGGTTGCGGTTAAACACTACGAGACTGCATTCCAGATTGAACCTGAGTTGCCGCACTACCAGCTCAATTTGGCTGCAGCTCACTTGAAACTGAATAAGTCCGTTTTCTGATGTCTTTGACGTCGTACGATATCACGAGCGCTTATCTATTCCTTAGTTGGATTGAAGCAGAAAAGGCATGCACAAAGGCGCTCAGTCAACATCGTAGTAGCAAAGGCTTGTATCGTCGGGCACGTGCCAGACGGATGTTGGATAGGCCCAATGAGGCTGTCAAAGGTACGTCCCTCTACACACACGGATAATCGCTGAAGCTGACAAGAAGATAGACCTTCGTGCAGTTCTAAGACTCCAACCACACAACGCCGAAGCCCTAAACGAACTTATGGCGCTGATACCGCCGATACCAGAAGTGACGGATCCGGATCCTCCTGCCACCCCAATATCAAAACCACCTTCGCCTTCCATTTCAGCGCCGTCACCCTCATCCTCTTCCAAAGCAGCGGAAAACATAGTAAACAGTATCACCACCACTGATTCATCTGAACAAGACCTTTTTGAGCGACTCGGCGTGCCGAAACCTAAAAAAGTGAAAGACCCACCTTTTGCCCGTACGCGTAACGACAGTCGAAAACTCAAAGTCGTCTTATTACCTTCGTCAAACTCACCATTTCCACCCCCGCTCAGTCCGGAGAGTTTGTTAACGACAGCTGGGTTCGAGTGTGAGCACGGTGTGGGGTGTGCGCATTGGCGAGAACGAGAACGCGCGTTGGCAGCTGAGAAGGAGGGAAAAAACGTTACAGGGAAAGATGTGAAAGGGAAGGGTAAGGGCAAGGTTAAGAGTGAGAGGGCGAAGGAGATCGAAAAAATGAAAGCGGAAGGTGTGAGTTATCCGTCATGGGATAGGTATGTGGTCAAGTTGGTTTGAGACTTCGAGAAGTCAAGGCTTGGTTTTTTGTTTCCCTTTGTTGATATATATGTGTAAAGAAGGAACGAATGGGAAGGAAAGAAAGTGTACGAATATTGAATGGATAATGTACATTCATGTGGTTACTTCTCTTTTTTCCTTTAGGGACTGAAACGTTCGATATCGAAATAGAGTTGCAAAACCCTGAAGTCGAAGGGCCTCTCGGCGTTGGTCTTTCCATTCAAATCAAAGCCTACAACATTCGACCCTACACGATCATTAAGATTGCCATCAAATTCCCCATACTAGTGGTTGTCAAATTCTGACAGGATCAAAATCACGAGATGACATTTCGAGAAATGCAAAAAGGTCTGTTTGGCCTGGCCTGGTCTGTCCATTTGGCCCACTTCGTCGCACCTCTCGAGTCTGCACCACATTTCATCATCATGGCGTACATGGAGCACGAGTGAGATCAATAATACCTATGGGAGGTAAGCCGGGTCGATGCCGTCAACACCTTCGAACTCATGATTGCCCTAAGCTGTGTTTGGTGCAGGGGAAGGGTCTATAAATATCCTCAGGGTCAACCTCGTGCAATTTGACCCTTCGAAGAAGCGAGCGAAAAGGTATAAATAGTCCCCTCCGCGGTGTGGGTGGAACTAAGGATTCTTCACTTTTGACGTGTCCTATACCATTCTCTTGTCTCTCCGTGCTTACTCCTCGTGACGTTTTGTCATCCCCTCACACTCCTTTGTTATCTCCTAGAATTTATCATGCATTTGTCGATGAAGGAATCGTTCGTGCGCAAGGTTACGCTTGCTGCACTCGTTGGCGCTTTGGGGATGCAGAGTGTTTTGGTCCAGGCCCAGGTCCCTACGTATGCCTTCACGTTTCCTCGTGGCCGTTCCCTAGCTCGGTCATTGACGATCTTCTAAATCTCTCGCAGATACAAGGGTGAACTCTTGCTTCAAAACGTTCTCGATAATGGTACGGTAGTATTACCTTGTCCCGAGTTCTTTTTGTTGCTGAATATCCTTACATTCTTGTAGGAAAGTGCATGACAGCTGCATCTAATGCCGACGGTGCTGCTGTCACCCTACAAGGCTGTACTGGCGCTGCCTCCCAGAAGTGGGTCTTTGAAAACGGGAGCGTCAAGGTTTACGGCAACAAGTGTCTCGACGTTGCTGGTGGCGTAAACGCGGACGGAACCAAGCTGCAGATCTGGACCTGTAATCCCGGAAACGCGAATCAAAAGTGGTTTTACAACATCGTGAGTGGCTTCGATCTTCATCCTAATTCTTTTCAGTCGGAATGTTAATGATGGGTACATAGTGGGACAACCATCTGTCTTGGACGGACCGTGGCAAATGCGTTGATCTTTCTGCTGGCAGCACTGCCGATGGCAACCGGGTAAGCTGATTTCTAGCCCTATCAAGTTGTTTGATACTGATGCTTGCTGTATTTCCATAGATCCAAATCTGGTCGTGCTCCGGCACCCCGAACCAGGTCTGGAACACCGGTTACATGGTCAACGCCCTCCCCCAGACAAGCCAGGATGAACAGTTTGGAACGAACAACTGTGGAACGGGATCTGATCAGAACTCCAACTGCCAGACTGCTTGGATCAAGTACGACTCCATCATCCATCATAAGCATCCAAGCTAATCAAATTCTCTTCAGTTCTGCAGAAGATTTCTGCGTCTGGGCTCCCCGTGGGTTGTTCTCCTGGAATCACAATAACTCGCTGATATCTCATACCTCGCGCAGCTCGCGTAGGCGCTATTGGTGACACTGAACGTTATGAGGTCGCTTGGTGTACCAAATCTGGCCGGGGGACTCGAGTTATTCCTGACGGTACACTCACCGGCGTGCACTTTGTCCAGACACCCGACTACGTCCAAATCACTGGCCAAGGTGACTTCACCAAGATCAACATTCCTGCCGGTGATGCCGGAGGAGAGCTTGATAACCGCGGTGCGGATGGCAGAGGCAACCCCAGTAAGATTTTTTGGTGCTAGTCTGTGGACAATGTGCTGACGCGTACTGGTAGTTGGTGGATTGTTGTTCGGTGATTCCTTTGGCCGTGGACAACAATACCATGAGTGGACAAACTTTATGTCTGATAAAGAGTTCTGCATTCGCGCTTGCCGAGGACCAAACGCTACCAAGCTTTGCAACCACATCTACGATGTCATGGGGTGCTACTGGGTAAGAACTCCTCGTTAATCTATCCCTCCCACTCGTTCTTACTTGTGCCGACAGAACATGCCTGCCAACTATGATGCTGGAGTCTTTGAGAACTGTGAGGGGGATGACGCGTAAGAAACACGATCGTTGCTTGCCCATCTCACTTTTGCTAATGTAACCCTCAGTCAACCGATGGGTGTCTATGGTACTAGCACCTTCCACCAGGGTGACCCCACAACGCCACCGCCACACCCTGCTCCTTCTTCGTCAAACTGCAAATCTCTGCCCACAGTCTCTGCTTCTCCGGTCCGTGCAAAGCGGTCGAACGGTGGACTTGAGAAACAGTTCAAGCCAAAGTTTCCTGGGCAGACTCCAGCGCCGACTCTTTAATTCGTCAATCCTGGATAGGATCTGAAGGAGTTGGTATACTTATTGCGTGCTCTCTGATTTGGGATTTGCGATGTGAAGAGTATTGTACCTTTTCTTTATAATGAGAGTCTTCATGTGAAGTTATAGCGTGAATATCTTTTCTTTGTCCTCGAACTTCATTGCATGCCTCCAGTGACTCCGTCGTTGTGGGAATTTGAATTCTTAGGTGTATTCTATCTAACAAAAGGCCTATTCCTCGAATGAGCCCATTACTCTCACCGAGTGTGCAAGCTATACATATGTTCAAGAGGTCGGTTTACAATAGATCGCTGACTCCAACGTCTAATAGGTGAGCTTTGGCCAGACTACTCTGTAAGCCGTACCGTTTGCTCACCTTGACACTCACCCTGGGACTTTTCCCCGGATTCCAAGCTCTGTGGTCTAAACAGCATACAGATACAACCACGCTCGTTCCATTTGTTTATACTATTCCTATGGTTCTTTATTATCGGCTCCTACAGCTGGTTTCGATACATACTACGATCGCCTGACACAATTCACCAATTCAACGTTCAATGTACTTCAATACGGATGATTGATAAAACCCTTTTAGTCCCTGTCAATCCTCTGGAAAGAGAAGAGCTGAACATCAGAGCCATCGGCAGGGTCAAGGAAAACCTGAAATTTGAGATGCATGATCATAATTAGAAATGTGGAATAGTTAAAAACTGAGAAAGGCTCACAGTTTTCGGGTACCCAGGCTCCCTGGTCCTGACAGTCCAGACAAGATCCTCGTTAGGGCGTAAAATCTAAATGTAGGACTGTCAGAGCCTGTTTCCACTACACGGGGGGATCCACGCACCTTGAACTGGCCGTTACCAGCAGATTCGATGTACCACTTGCAGGCCACTTCGTCGAATTCGGAGCTGCCGACCTGTACATGCCAAAGACTCTGAGTATCCATCGTCTTACACGAAGAGTTGGGTAATACACTCACAACTTCACCATCCTTGGAATAAGCCCAGTAACCAGTTCCATTATTGCGGATCCTATAACCCTCTTCGAAGTGCTCGATGCTCCACTAGAGCGCGGAGTGAATGACGGGGCATAGAGCATGGAGAGACAAGAAGCATACCCTCTCATAAACGCTAGCGAGAGAATCGTCGAAAACAATGCTGGTAAAGAAAGGAGGCCTTCCTGGCCCGCCAGGGAAATTCTTCGCCCAGTCATCCTGGCAGTTAATTCTGAATTGACCAGCAACAAGCTCCTGGATGGCAGAGGTTTTATGAGCAATATTGCTATACACCACTAGATGCAGGGCGGCTTGCCTGGATGGACATCGCTGAAACAATTTGTGTTGAGATATATAGCTGAGTAGTCGAGGGACCTGGGATGGAATGGAAGACAACTAGGTTTTATATATGTAACCGGCTTCCAACTTCTTCGCTGCAAAATCTCGTCAATCCTCAAGATCGGCTCCCTCATCCTTTGATATCATCATTACAGAATTTCCGTCGAGATTGACAACTTGTATGTTCGCTAGAAAGTGTGAGGCTAAATACCCTAAGGTATTCTTCTTGCGTGGTCAACGTCACTGCCGACATGTTCACCCTCACACGTTCTCAATTCTTACGGCTGTTGAATGCAGTGTTGCATTCTACCCATCATCGTGAGTTAATGGTCGGGCACAGGTGCCAATGTGGCGGTATCGTTTGCATTTTCTGCAATTAATGGCGCTAAGGCTATTGCCTCCCATCGAAATCCTATAGGTTATGAGCCACGTGGATACCCAACTCTGGCTCACAGTCATTCAAGCACCGTTTCTGAAACGTCTAACTCCATAGAAGTCAAAACGATCGGAGCCTTGACAAGGCGGAATAAGAGAAACACGTTACGTAGAGGTGTAAATGAATTAAGTGAATGGAACAAGGTACTACAGTCCAAAAATAGTACGACAGACATTCCATGCAACGATCCGAAATTCAGTGAGATGAAAGCGCAGGTCTTCAGTCGGACCTGCCTCAAAAGCTCAGAATCGGGCCTCGCCCCATAAGTCACTCGGATACGCAACCCAGGCTTCCAGCCATTCGCAGGTTGCCATTGGAGCACCTGGCCTTCCGTAAGAGGCGCAGGAAATGAGGCGACAAAGCACGGTTAAAGCACCTCCGTGGTTACGTAGGAATGTAAAACAAGAAAGTTGAGAAGTGCGCGATGGGTAAGTACGCACAAGGCAGTACGTACTGTCTTTCTTCCAGTGGGCACAATCACTGTGGTCACACGGACCTCCGCTCGGTCAGGCCCGTGGCGACACTAGATAACAGCTCACTTGTTTACTGGCGTATAGGACCACTTTGTACCGGACAGAGAACATACAGTCGGAAGAAGTTGTACAGCAATCAGGGGTATGTTCAATCTAGTAAAGGGGGAGACCTGTCAACAGTATGTCGTCGACTTCAGAATCCTATCACACGCAATCTCGCAGCTACTCGCTAAGCTCTCCGTCATTCTATTTATAATTCACTGTAAGTCATTCACACTATATTCCTCGAATCCAGTGGTCAATTACTCTCACCTGGCATGCAAGCTATCTCATTCTTGACTTTTGCTCGAAGTGTATCGCTGACTCCAAAGCGTCGTAAATCATGATTGACGGTGGCTCAAAGTGTTCCATTCCCGTGATTCTACATAGTCTTTTTTCATCCACCTGTACCGTTTCCATTGTTGGAAAAGATTGATTTCGAGAATTCCTTGCTTCTACATGATATCCTTGTGTTCTGACGACGGCAATAACAGATAGTGAGAGGATACGTGCGATGGAAGAATGGAAGACATTCATACATAGTTCGGACTGCATTTAGCGAAAATCTCGTACTAGAAGTCATATTTGTTCTCATGGGATCTATACATGTTTTGTATGTATGCATTAATGTATCATTGCCCCCTTCCGACTCCGTAGATACTGCATTTTGTTCTCGCAGACCCTAGCTACATCCCCATTGAGTGGCTTCCACTGTGTGGATAACCAGATCGTCGCACTTATCACTTGTTCCATAATCAACACTTACTATCCCTTTACATTCTAGTTCCAACTTGAAGAGTGTCTCCGTGCCCATGCCTTAGATTGTACTGTAGGGGAGTTTCTGTACTTTACTCACCTTGACACCCACACCCCCGGATTCTTTCTTCCTGGGGTCCAGGTTCTGTGGTCTATGCAACTTAGACGTACATTCAAGCTCGCATTCTTTTACTTATGCTACTCCTATTGCTCTTTGGCACTGGATTTCCCGACTGGTTTCAACTACACTACGGTCACCTCATACAGTTCACCAATTTGATATTCAATACGTTTCAGTACGAAGCATTTCAACATTATGAAACACCTTAGTTGCTCCTCTCGAAGGAGAAAAGTTGAGCGTTAGAGCCATCAGCAGGCTCAAGGAAAAGCTGAAGTTGAAGACGCATGGTCATAGTCAGAAATGTAAAATAGTTAAAGGTCAAGAAAGACTCACAGTCTTCGGGTACCCAGACTCCCTAGTTTTGACAGTCCAGACGAGGTCCTCGTTGGGGTGTAAAATCTAATGGCGAGTTGCCAGAGCCATCCCCACTACACAGAGGGATTCACGCACCTTGAAATGGCTGTTACCAGCAGATTCGATGTACCACTTGCAAGCCGCTGCATCAAACTCGGAGCTGCCTTCCTGCAAGACTCTCTTAGTATCTATTATATTGCACGAAAAGCCAGTTAATATACTCACAACTTCACCGTTCCTGGCGTATGCCCAGAAACCAGTACCGTTATTGCGGATTCTATATCCCTCTTCGAAGTGTTCGATGCTCCACTAGAGCCCAAGTGAATAACGGAGGCCCGAACATGGAGAGCAAAGGGGCACACCTTCTCGTAAATGCTGGCAAATGCATCGTCGAAGGAAATTCCGGTCAAGAAAGGCGGCCTTCCCATGCCAGGGAAATTCTTCGCCCAGTCTGCTTGGCACATAATTTTGAATTGACCAGCAACAAGCTCCTGGACGACGAAGATTTCGTGAACGATACCGTTGTGTGGCACCAGATACAATTCGACTTGCCTGGATGGACATTCTTGAACCGATTTGTGTTGAGATATATAACTGAGTAGTCGAGGAACCTGGGATGGAACAGAGGACAACTGGGCCTTATGTAGGCAACCAACCAGTTTCTGCTTTCGTTACCCTCAAGTTCTCGTCAATCCTCAAAATCGGCTCCCTCATCCATGGAGGTCGTCACCGGAATGTCTCCATCAAGATTGGCAGCCTGCATGTTCACTAAAGGGTGTGAGGCAGAATTCCCTGGGATATCTCTTTGGTGCGGCCGACGCCACTGCCGAAAAGTTAACCAAAATCGTTCTCACATATTCTCAATCTTTACTGCCGCTCAACGTAATGTTGCATTCCACACATCGTCGTGAACTAAGGCTCGGGCACGGGTACCGGTATGGTGGTATTATTTTTATATCGTGCGAGTAATAGCACAAAGGTTATGAGCTCTCCTGCCGAGGTCCTATAGCTTATGAACCACTTGGATGCCTAACTCGGGCTCACAGTCATTCAAGCATTGGTTCTGAGATGTCTGATCTCACAGGAAACAAATAATCGGGACTGTGACAAAGCAACATAAGATGAACGCATCACGTAGGAGTGTTAAGGGGTGATGAATGCTTGATACAATCCAAAAATAGCGGACATTCCATGCAATGATCCGAAATGCAGCGAAAGAAAACGGGCCCACATCAAAAAGACGAAAATTATAAGCCTCTCCCATAAGCCATTGGATGCATAGCCCAGGCTTCCAGACGTTCAGACACTACTGTTGGGCACCTGACCCTCCGTATGAAACACAGGACATGAGATAAAAAAAAATACAATTATAGGACATCCACAGTTATGTAGGAATGTAAGTAAGAAATGGAACCCGATATCGCAACCGAAGATACTACGGTGACAGATATTCCATGAAATATCGGGATGGGAGGGGCGAGCGAGGAGCCGCGGTACCGGCACCAAAGAGCAAACAAAATTTTCCCCCGCTGGACCATACCACATTGTCTCCGAGCTCACATGGGTCGTCTCACTTCCGGCAATAATTACCATCCTTCACATTGCACCGCATCCGGACATTGCCAGTTACCGACCTCCCTTGGATCCCTCCCGCAATACGTCAATGGATAGACAGAGGGGGTATTGATCAATAACTACAAGTCCATGGGGATGGTAGTGGACGGAGTGGGTGTGATACCAAAACACTCCAATTCTAGAACCTCAGGATTGAATCCAGCCCGCACCTTATCTTGTCAAGCATCTTCCAACAGAGACTCTTCATTCATTACATTACTCGAGACAGCCAGCTACTCATTCTAATATGTGCCTAGTCCTGGAGAGCCGGTGTGAGCTCGAAACGTTGTTCAGGAGTACCATCAGCTGGGCGGATGGTAGCCTAGAGAGCCAGGTATCTGTGATCAGGAAGCGGCTCAGTGAAACAGATGGTCCAACTTACGCGGCCTTCTTCCAAGGTCCAGACGAGATCTTGATTGGGGAGCTTGATCTGAAAGGCAAACACATGCGTTTCAAAAAGTGCAGATCCCAGAGGCAGAGGTCAACATACAATGAATTGATTGCCACCAGCACGTTCAATAGACCACTTGCAGGCTACGGGATCAAACCCAGAGCTGGCAATCTACAACCACCGAGAATTTCCTTAGCTCGCAAATCTCGAGTGGAGAGCTGGACAGGATCATCCCTGTACTCACAACTTCATCGCCTCTGGCACAAATCCAGAATCCGCTGCCAATATTACGAATGCTGTACCCATCTTGGAAGGGTTGTACACTCCACTAAGAGGGGTAAGCTGTATTTAAAAGGGGGGGAAATAGAGAAGGTATGCTTACCCTCTCGAACGGGCCAGCGTAGTTCGGATCCCAAATAATGGGAACAGTGGGAGCAGGGCTACGGAAGGTCTTCGCCCAAACGCCCGCCGAGCTGTTAGCAATCCTGAACTGAGGGCGAACATGACGGTGAGACGCCAGCGATAACCACTGCGAGGCGGTGAAAGCGAATGCCTCACCTGGGTGTCCATAGCAAAAGTGCTTAGAGTTGAAAAAAACTGAGATGTGCAGTGGAGTAGTCGAGAGACCTGAGGATTTAGCACAGAGACATGAATGTTTATATACCAGAATCGGTTCAGACCCTCAGATTTTCAGCATCGCACACATTCCCATAATTTCGGTTCCAAACGCCACTATTATTCACCCAACATTGACAACTTGGATGTTGTATACGTAGCATTTCATTCAGAACGAGACTATGAAATACGCGTTTTGCCAAATCAGCGCCACTAGTGCTCGCTAAAGTCGCATTCGGAGTCGTTTTATTGCTAGTCGCCATAATTGTTGCTCCCTACGCGTCGTTACTCGGTCGAGACGCGAAAACAGGTGGTGGGCGGCCACGAAATCTTATGTATTTCATGCACAGTAGCGCAGTACACCAACACGCGGAATGGAACAATGTTTGAGCTTCGGCGCATCCAACCCATGTTTCTAGCCATCCGGGTACCATTCAAAATATGCCTCGCTCAAGTGGGAAAGGATCAATGCTTAGTATGCATTCAAGCTAATACCTATAAGAACAACCCTTCTTGCCTGCGTGGGTGTCTATGTTGAGATTGATGGCCGTCGAGTTCCGTAAACACTTCACATCCAGACAGTGCTTCAGATAACCGGATCAGTGGGAATAATGACTCACTGACTGGCAGAAACGCAGCTTTGATTAACCCATCTCAGTCATTAACTCGTTCTCCTACCCAATGTAACTAGTATTGAGTTAGGTATTGCATGGCCGGTCTTAGTAGAATAATCATGGTACGAAGAGGTTTACTTGCCTGCGGGCTCTTGGATAGTAAAATCGCGGATGGTATATTTATTTGAAAAGTAGTTTTTGTCTCTTTCTAATGGCTAGTTTGGGCTAGTTGTAGCAAAGGAGAAGCGCAGGAACGTAGAGTCGTCAGTAGCTCCTACTAAGCGGTGGAAGTAATATAACTCGTACGGCAAGAATGTTGTCGAAGACTCGGTTTCCGCACGTCCGGGACTCTCCATATTCCGAAGTCGATCGTAGGTATTATTTCTTCTCAGCGATCTAAGAATAAACTTAACAGACTTTTTTCAGAGTCTTAACATATAGACAATGGAAGAAATGTGAAGCATTCTAATCTTCTGGCCACTAGCGTGCTCAATGAGCTCCTTGTAGGTGCACTCGTCGAATTCGGTGCATCAAAGTTACGTATACCGACGCTCTAGGTCTCTATAATACCAAGTAGAGAACCAAACTATGCGCATGAGAGTTCTTTAACACAGTGGCAATGCCTGGTAGGTTAGTATCAGTTTGAGAATGCACAATAGTCCAACAAGAATATAATGTAAGAGAATCGAGTCCGTATATACACAGGTCCACCACTATTGCATTCGATTCATTGCCACTCAAATAACACTCGTGATCGGGGCGTAGTAGTGTTTTGTAGCTCACGGCGTCGATCAAAGCCAGGTAGGACGAACAATTTCCGGACTTCGACCTTTTGAGATGGCGTCTGTACGGCCCAATATCTTGGCTTACAGAGTGGCAATTGGTCATTCAACATTCCTGGGGGTTGTCTACCTGAGAGTTATGAATCGACCTTCCAGCATACGCCAGATACTCGCGTACTCTGTCCTGCCTTGCCACTTGATCATAATATTTAGGCAGTGCTTCTCGGGTTCTTTGGATGTCTGTCGTAGTGCGGTTATGCTTCCACTCTTCGCGAACCCCCTTTCCGATATCAATGACAACGGTAACAGCCCAGCCTTGCAAGCCCGTGCTTATCTCATTAGCTAATGACCTGGATACGTAGGGATTTTGATAGGCCTAGGCTCCAGTTCTCTTCCTTGCTGCAGTGTTCCGGTAGGAGTTTTGTTTATTGTCGAGTAAACACAATCCCAAAACAATATAACCACAGCGCGCGTGTCCCGTTCCTTCTGGTTTAGGTGTCCAGAGAAATTGTATCCACCTTCCCCAGAAGGAACGCCAGAGCTTTTCCACATCTCAGCTATATGGACGATCTCGTAATAAGGAATTTGATCTAAGGATGAACTAGAGCTCGAGTGCTTTCAGGTGTACACCCAGTTCTATGTGCTAGTTGTGGTATTAAGTGAATCTAAGTTATCGTAACAGCAAATGGCAAAGCATGAACGGCCAACAAAACGAGACGCATTAATCCACAGGAGTTCAGAGGGAAGACAAAGGAGGAAAAGACAGCGCACAGATGACAGAAGAAAACAAGCACGAAAAAGAAGGAAACACACCCAGGTTGAGTAGCTCAGTGACAAGATACACAATGAAACTACGTGTACAGAGCCTCTAGTCGTCCTCTTCCGAACCCTCATTCGGATATTCATCTTCGCTCGTCCCGGCAACACCCCCGTTGTCGACTCTTTCGTCGTCGGTAATCTCAGCATCCAATGCTTTACCTTTCTCCAGCATCTCCACCACCCATAAATCTTCTTCCCTCTCTCTTAATATTTTGTACAACCTCTCCCTCAAGTCGGCTTTATTGCCGGTCGTCAAGATTCTCCTGTTAGCCACGGAATGGGCGGCGAGATTCCGTCTTAGTTCAACCAGTGACAGTGTCCCAATGAGTCTCCAATCGCTGGTGAGGGGAGGTTGAATGTCCACGAGATATTCGCGATCCATGCCTTCGACCCATGTGTTGATTGGCGGTGCGAAGATAAAAGGGAGTGAACGCACTCACTTTCTATGTGCATACGGCAGCTCTCTGGTATCTCGACGCGAACTGTTTGATTGCGCAGGTGGAGAGCAGATGCGTAGTTACGTAGGCCTTTTATGGAAACAATTGTTCCGTCGATCTCGAGGTGTTTGAGCCTCTCGAACATCACCAGCGCGGGTACAGCGTAGTCACCAATAGAGTTTGAGCCAATAGATAGCCGGAGCAAGGTGTGTCGGTGGGAAACGAGCATGTAAATCCTGTTTTGTCAGAAGTCTGAGTGGGATATGGTTCTGAAAACCGGGGAAGCTCTTACGCGGCATTAGAAATATGAGTATCACGCAGGGATAAACTACGCAGTGGGAGGTTGTGAAAATACATCACGTCGTCATCGTTCAAGAAGGCGTGATCGCAAGCCAGGCGGGTGAGGCCAGTAAACAAGCCAGGAGTGTGAAGTGCTGTGAGTATATGCGTCAATCAGGAGCCCTCGCACGACATAAATGAGCCGTCTATATGTACCTGGCAACAGGTCTGGTACGCGTCCCAGATTCAGCCCATTGTATTCTTGCAGCGATGGTGACAAAGAGAGCTTTGAGATAATTGGATATCTCCCGATAACTCTCATCAAAGGCGGAGTCAATAAACCTGTAAAGCCGCTCCACTCAGCGCATATATCCACATAAAAAAACATCCCTGACCGTTTTCAGCCAGGTACCCTGCAATTAAGGAGACGCTTTTGGCGTCGTAGGGAATTCGGATTCCAGGCGCGACCTCCTTAATTTCTTCAAGAAGTCTCTTCGACTCGCTCAGTCCCCTCGGCCGTAGCTCGACCTGGACCTTCTGTAGCCGCGATACCTTAATATCAACCGACGAAGAAGGCGGCGATGCAAAGGGACCAACAGGGTTCGGTGTATGTCCGGACGAAGGCAAGTCAAAGTTCAAAGGCTCCCTCTTGAGTCTCACTTCGAAGGATCTCTGTTCGGTTGCAGGGGCAGACTTCGCGTGTTTTGGTGGACCTCGAATATCGCTACCTTCAGAGTCAGAGGGATGATGTGGGTCCTTCCGTTTTCGAGGTGGGCGTGCGAGAAGGTGTGAATCACGGAGTCCACCAAATCGCCCTGGAGCGGTGAGGTGGAAGTTCGAGTCAAAGCTGACGTTCTCGGTTGTCCCAGTACCAGAGGCTAGAGTCTCGGAAGCAATTCGAGCGACTTGCGTGACTTGAGCGGGACCAGCGGAAGTCATGCAGGTGGGTTGGCAACTAGGTAAGGAATGGAATTGCTCACTGCCCGAGCCATTGTCGTCCGAAGCGGGGGAACGTGAGATTACTGTGCTTGTGCTAGCATCTGAATGAGAGCCAGATCCAGAGGTCTCCGAGTCCGAGTCTAGCACGCCCTTGTCACCAGGATCCGCTCCAGGAGTATTGACAGTTTGAGCCAACAGACGAGTGAAAGGGTTGATAACTCGGAGCGAGCGAGTGATGCTCAAGTCCGTCAGAGAGTTCCTCGCTAAGTCTTGGTGTAAATTGTGGATATATGCGTGTGCAGGAAGCGAAGGACAGTAGCATGGATTATGGACATCGATAACAGGGAGTTTTGGATACGATGGCATGTAAAATATGAGTGCAAGAAGGAAACCTCGAGCGCAGGAGTGGATGTCATGGCGGGGGGGGACTGGACATTAAAGGCGAGCGGCAGTTTCCGGTAGAATATCCATCATTATAAAAAGCCGGTAGACTACATTCCCTACTATAGAAGATTAGAATATTCACATAATTAAACAGTCCCGATCTTTTTTCTTCTTCGTCTTCTTCTGTGCAGCTTCTTGGTGCGCTTGTTGCAATTCAGCCTGTTCTTGTTGTGCACGAAGGTAGCGCTCATATTCTCGACGGGCGATCTGCTCTTCCTCTGCTTGAAGTTGTCTCGCTAGTTCATAGCTTGAGGGAGGAATGAGATCGGGATCAGAATGACAGGATGAATGCTCACTCCGTTGGATCAACAATACCCGCGGCCATTTCAGCAGCTGCTAGCGCTTCTTCAGCCGTCTGTCCTGCAAAATCCCCACCGGCAGGGTTTGATCGTCGGAAGTCCGCGTCCACCCATGTTGAAGAACTACCATCCACGTCCTCCAAGCGCTCCCACACGATAGAAGGTTCGCTGAGGAACACTTGGTCTGTTACTAGGCCATAAAGGGCGGAGTCCTCGCCGTCCGTCTTGTAAATCACAGAAAGATGAGAATTGCGGAACAATGCATAGAGGGTATAGGGTTTGAGTGTTTGTGCTAGATGGAAGAGACCGTGATAGGTCAACTGAGACGAAGTATTCTCAAGGAACCTTCTGATCACAATAGCTGAAAGGGCAGCATCAGTGGCCGTTTAATTAATGACATGAGTCTACTCACCGTCCTCAATCTTTCTCCTCTGAGCGTCTGTGTAGTTCGTCGCACTCGTCGGCGATTTACTACTGCTCCCACTTGGTTCTTCGAACGTGCCCTCATCAAGCACCAGCCTCCCATTCGTCAAATGGTCCACCTCCGCAATGAGTTCCACAGCACGATCGTAATCATTGACGCGCTGTATTACTTCGGCTTCTGGAGAGTCTGGGTCGACCAGCCACCCGTGAACTAGCTGAATCCCAGCCTTCTCGAACAAATCCAACTCTCCTGTTCCTTCCCCTGAAGGTCTAAACGACGTCGCGGCCGTGAATAGGGGGTTTAGGTCCATTCCCTCTGTGTGCGGTGACGCATCAGTCGAAGCTGTCAAGGGTGCGAAGTATGGACATACTTTGGGTATATGGCATGATTGACAATGCAGCGGATATGTCAACATCAGGAGCGCTTGTCAGGAGATATTCAGCAACTAACTGAGAGAGGAATTCGTATGATACAGTCTTCCGCGTAGGTGGAAGAATCTCAATGTTGCCACGTAAGATGAGGATATTACCTGGGGAACGCGCTCAGTACTTGGCGGACAAGTTGAACTAACACTTACATATAGCAATAAATGAACAGGGTCTACAGATTCACGGGTTAGGCCTCCGCCGTTCATAGAACAGTCATAATAGCACGCACCCATTGAAGTTCTGTGTAATAATCTTAAATGGCTTCTTCTCTTCCCCTGGCGGGCCAAAGAGGATATCCTTGAGGTACCAGACCTCTGCCTGTGAGGATTGCACACTAGGAGCCGTTTCCAATTGCGACATTTCTCGGCGTTGCCTGTCCTAATGTCGTAGTGGTAGGAATGTGATTAAGAAATCGGGAACAGTTGTTGCGTTTGTCCACCACGGCCGGCGGCAACACAACTATGATCGCAGTCGCCGGTATTGATAGCTGTTTATACCGGGAGTCAATGACAAACATTGCCAACTACCGTTCGCCGTTCGCCCGCGTTCCGAAAACTTGCTACATTTCGTCGACGCTGTGGATTGCGCGTACATTGACGGTAAGTTTCTGAACATGTGAAATAACTTGCAAGTACTGATGCACTATATAGAACACCAGGATGGGATCACTAACGATCTGCCGACGTGCCATGTTCGCCCGAAACCTCTATGCGCGCACCCTCACAACAAGTACAGAAGCAACACCCTCCGCTCCTTCATCAACAACCTCAACGCCCGACTCCGCCCCTCTAACTCACTTCAAAATTACCCTCCGACGCTCTGGTATCTCTCTCGGCGACAAAATCAAAGGCACCCTCGAAGCCCTCGGTTTCCACAAACGTAATCAGACCGTTTACCACAGACACTCGCCAGATATTGCCGGCAAGATTTTGAAAGTCAAAGAGTTAGTGGAGGTTGAGAATGTTCCAGCCTACGCGGTCCGGAATAAATGGCAGCAGCGCCAGGAGAGAAAGGCTGTGAGAGGGTACAAGGTCGTTGGTAGCAAGCGGGATACATTTATGCATACCTAGAATCCTTTCTTCGTACGTTTGTTCGTTTATTCTTGAAGTATGCAAGAAACTGATAGTTTATCCAGACTGCTATTTATAATGAACATAATTGTGTGCGACACGCGCTTTCGCTATTGTCCAGGGCCTTCGTCAACCTATGACCTTGTGCCCCATTAATTTGGTAGGCTAATCCAGTTTTATGGCTACTTGTAAAACATTCCTTTTGCTGCCTTGCATACAAATGGAGTGCAATCGCGACCATGTGCGTGTATATCATCAAAATACCAGGCTACGCAGCTGTTACGCACGTCATCCATTTCCTCAAACCTCCAAGCTCTCCACCAGGGTCTGCACCTTGTGTTTTTATCAGATCCTATTTGTTTCTCGGCAAGTTAAATTCTCTGGTCAGAAACCTTGCTATTGGGATCCCACCTTCCTCTACGCCCACTTCCTCCCAGAAAATCTTCGCCTTTATTTTGAAGCAAGTTACTCGTCTTCTCGGACCTAGCTGGTCATCAAACCTTTCGAGAGTCGTGAACTTATCTTCAAAATCCGGAACATTGGTTGTGTAGGCGGGCAGTTTGCTCCCAGGCTGCCATCCTTGGTCAGTGTTTCAATGATCGGAGCGCAACCCAATACCTGCCATACCAGTTCTGGGATATTTTGCTAACTGTTACCGACCTTTATGGGGCAGGACCGAATCCCCGGTGAAGACCCTTTCAGTTCATATCTGCGCGGCTTTTCCCTGACAGTGCACTTGGTGGTCTTGTTATGAAACAATACATCCCCCGCCTGTTCAGGCTTCAAAACCTCATTCTCCCACTTCTTCCTCCCGAACAGCCTGACAGGTCGTATTTACGACATTGATCTAAATGGTCTCGCTCTTCGATGGGCAGTCCTCTCGTCATTCTTTCCTATTTCTGCTCACTCTTTCACCGATTGACGCAGCATTAGCGAACGGAAGGGCTTTCCGAAAAATCTACACTGGATCCTAGGTGGTTATTCTGTTCGCACTTACTTCTTTTCCATGGTCCAGGTTCAAAGTCCACTGCGCGACAGATGGCTGGAGAACTGGCTTTGAGCCTTTCGCATAACCTGATGTGGTACATTCAAATACGTTTCAGAAAAGGTATTTATACTTAGCTTACCCGCTCAAATGACTTATAGATCACCTTGCGTGTTCATAAACGCCTTTACTCATACACCATCGATAGGACGGGCGGTGGATATGCCGACAATCGCAGCACAATTCGAAAGCTTCTCGAACCACGACTCCCGTAACTAGTTGCACCGGCTGGCCACATGCACCTCACTGAATCGTTACTTTTCGGCTCCGTGTATTCTGAGACTTGCAGCATGATTCCACAGGATGTCTTCATACCTAATACTGCATAGTCTGCGTGCAACCTATCTCATGTCCATCGCCTCAATCAAGTGGCCAAAGCGCTCACTGTAGGCCTATATCAGCTCGCTGAGGTTCTGCCAATCATCATCACCCGTGTATCAGCTCCCATCCCGGATTGAACAATGTCTCAGGTGCTGTTCGTCCTCTTCACTCGAACATCCTAGATACTCACCGGGCTCCCCGTCCCAGCTATCAACTGGAATCTACAAAATCACCAGTGATTTTGCGCTGTCAGTCCATGCCTCCCGTTTGATTGGTGGGCCTATCAGCAGCGATATCCGTTTGGGACCATCAGACGACAGCCAGAGCAACAAGGCGAGTACGACAGCGCCATACTTAGAAAAATCCTCATCTTTGTCGCCACTGACGCTTTAACAGTGGTTCGTTCAACATCTTAGCGGAATCACCTATCGCATCATGAACCTTGACGTGGGCGACTACCCACACCCTCCTAGTCCAGAAGTGCATCCTCTCGGCCCTCCCTCCATTGTTGTGACGTTGACATACACTTGAACAGCTTGATTTTGTACACGGGGAATATCCCCAAAACGTCTGGAATGTCGAGTTTGCTGGAGACGATTCATATCATGTGAGTAAACCTTCTAGCTTGTTCTAGGTTCGCGATATCCAGCTCATCTACGTCTTCAGATCTTGACGCCTGATGTCGATTCGGCCTGGACAGTTGGACCCGAGCCGTACCATGTACGAATCCCTTTTATCCAGCTATACCAGAGCACCGACTCATACTCCCACTTGCAGATTTTCCTTAAGCCAAATGTCGGCGGAAGGAACCAGAAGTTCAAGTTCGAGTACCTCGGCGAGAACTGAGATTTTGTAGCGTCGCACAAGCAACCTCCTAGTCCAACTCTTTTTGCGATGAGTCTGTAGTACGAAGTTCGGAATTTATGTGAATTTTGTTTACTCAAAGTAGCCGAAAAACGCCTTTGTTCTACAGTCGCCTCTGCCTTGTCCCATACTCGTCATAACCCATATTCTGTCATAACCCATAGCAAATTCTTTCCACCAAGATGGTTCGCAGGAGTTTTCGACCCATAACCCATAACTCTGTATATTCACATAACCCATAGCTTTTTGGAGCCGAAAACCCATAGCGCCGGTGACCGTATATAGCAGTTGCCTGCATTAAGAGTGTAACATTCTTAGTTGCAATTGTCTTTGTGTGGTGAACGGTCGTATTATAGCAACTGAACAATTTTCTGAGAACCTCAGCTATGTCCTCCTCACTTATTCAGACATTGGAAAAGGGCTTACATGCTCTTGAACGCCAAATCCAATCACGAAAAACCCTGCTCCACACTCAGTTGAAGCAGGGAAAGCAGATCTCTGAAGCAGAAGAGCATTGGTTTGATAACGAAGCCAACCTCATGGACGAAACCCACGTCATCACCCCGCTGAAGGAGCAACCCAATGTACAGCTTGATGAAGCACAAAGTGCGGTGGTGAAGCAGCTGAGGGAGGCAGCAGGTGATCTCCCAAGGGCAGTTGGGAAAAAGTGAAAGCATATGTATTCAGGCATTACCACTAGTTCTTTTTTTTTTTTTTTTTTTTTTTTTTTTTTTTTTTTGAATCCTAGTTTATTGCCGAAGACTAGCTACGACAAAAGGATAGCAGTCCTTTACCACTATTTCATGGAGTTGAGTAAAACGGTATGCCACATAGGATACTTTATGATTATTTCAAGCGTAATTATTCAAAATTTAATTGATTTTCGCAACATATTTTCACATATTCTCATAACCCATACTCTGTCAAAACCCATAACCCAGCCATGTCACAAAGGGGTATGGAATAAGGCAGAGGCGACTGTATTCGCAATGAGAAACTTGGCATTGTCCTCCAAGGGGGATGTTCGTAATTACATTCATAACTATAACGTTCAAATTCATAGTACCACAAACGCCTGGGGACATCCCAGCGTCTGTGTGCATTCCTTCGTTATTCGTTATTCCTCATGATTCTTTCTTCTCCACGCACCCTTCAACCCGCTACGTCTTTGCTGCCTCAACAATGAAAGACTCAGGGAATCCACTATAGTTATACAGTGCCATGAGCATGTTTCTTGTCATCCGCTGCCTTGAACAATACGGCATCTCTCTCCCATCCCCTATATAATCTCTTCCTTATGAGCTTCCACACCTCGCACCAAACAATAAACACAACGGTCATGCCAACCACAATACTCCATTCCCATGAAATGCCTGTTTGATAGAATACGTGGTTGCTCAAGCCAGGCACGTAAACGGCTATGGAAGCAAGACATGACTATACATATCAGAGATGAGGACAGGAAAAACTTACGAATGACAACACTAATCATCCCGCCGACGACGGCCCAGAAGAGGACTTGATTCCTCCACAAGTCCTTATAAAATGGGACGCCAGGCGTGAGAGAGAACATTGAACGGTTTACTAAAAAATCGGTGAGAATCACACCGTCCAAGTAGGCCGGGAAGGGCACTCACATGATTTGAGCTCGAAAGCATACAACAAGATCTGGAAGATGAGAACAGCGAATGCGGTTGACCGCGCGCGAGAAACCGGAAGACATTGTTCAAGTGCGTTATGGTTGCACTCATATCCCAGGTTACCGTCGTTGCCGCCATATATTACAATAACGAACTGAAGATATATCAGTGGAGAACGTCATCCCAACAGAAACAAATTGACTTACGCTCACTAAAGACAAGGCTCCCATCATGATCCCATAAGTAAATGTGTCAATGATTACCGGCCAGGTAAAGATACCATCCTTGACTGAATGGGGAGGCCTCTTCATCAAGTCAGCCGGACTTGGTTCCATACCCAAGCCGAAAGCAGGAGGGGCAGACGTCAGCATGTTGACCCAGAGTACTGCGACCGGACTTAGCGGGAAAATGCTAACGCCCGATGAATCGATGAAACAAAGACCGACAATGAGAAGAAGTACTTCGGCAACATTGACGCAAAGAAGGTGAAGGATAAAACGTTGAATGTTAAGGAAGAGCCGGCGGCCTTCGGAGACTGCGACACGGATGGAATCGAAGTTACTGCAAGTGTGTTGGTCTAATGCCACAGAAAAAAAAGTAAAGCTCACTCGTCAGTCAAGACAAGATCCGATGCATCTTTTGCGACATCTGATCCAGCCATGCCCATTGCTATTCCCACTGGTGCAAGCTTTAACGCGGGAGAGTCGTTGACGCCATCACCTGACATCGACAGGTGCTTTCCACGACGTTTTCCTGCATGTATCATTCGGACTATGCTCGGTGATGAGCATCCTCCGGTTCGGGCGTCGTGGAAAAAGACTGACCTTTGGTCTCCGGTGCACATCTGGCGATGACAAGCGGGAGTTCGGGTAATGCATCAATCTCATCGTCTGTTAGCTTGTCAAATTCCGTCGCCTGTAGGCTCTTTTAGCACCCGAGTCATGTATCGTAGTGGCTTGTGAAACATACCGTCATAACGGCGCTCCTTGGCGCGTCGGGTGAGATGATCTCAACTGATTCTGCGATGGCTCTTGCAGTCGTCAGATGATCGCCAGTCAGCCTGATTCGTCATTGGTTCAACGATTCTACATCGCAAAAATTAGAACGGCACGCACATATGCACAACAATCCCTGCTTCCTTACAAGCCCTGACAGCACCCAAAGTCTCAGGCCGAGGAGGATCAAAGATGCCAGCCAGTCCCAGGAACGTGAACTCCTTTTCGACATCTTCACGAGTGATACCCTTCATGATAGCCGGATCGAGCGTACGGTGGGCTATTCCAATAACACGCAATCCTTGAGACGCGAGTTCCTCAGCCTTGGCAAGGTAAACATTCCGAAGGGGTTGTGTCAAGGGAGCGACAACACCAGGCTCCGCCTCTGGATTTGGGACATATGAGATTGAGGCATCCAAAATACGTTCGATCTACAACCCATCAGGTAATGGTTCATCGATAAGAAAGAGTGAACTTACCGCACCCTTGATCAGACAGATAGCCTCATCCTTCTCGGTATCCACATAGACCATCGACATCCGCTTCAGTTCACTCGAGAACGGGAACTCCGCCTTAAGTTCAAAACGTTTGGTAGCAACTTTGTTTTCATTTTCGGACTCGACTTTCTCGCTGGCGGACCCCTTCTCTTTGATGATTGGCCCTAAGGCGGGCCGACCTATCGGTACCTCGGGGACTGCAGCGTCAGCGGTGAGGGTTGGTCGACCAAGGTTGAGTTTCGTGGCAAAGACCTGAAGCGCGACTTCTGTGGGATCTCCGGTGGACTTCCATTCGCCTTTGAGATTCTTGTTAATGCTATGAGCGAGTCGATTAGGGTTGCTTTCAGTGTAAGATTGAAACTACAGCGTACGTGGCGACATTGCATAGAGCAGCGGCGCGAACAACTTGAGCGATGCCCTCATGCAGAGCTGTGGCGTCAAGGCCTTCACCAGATACATCTTTTCGAATAATGCCGGAAGGTTCGAGTGCGTTATGCGTGATATCGGCCGTGAGTTCAACGGATGCTTGCGGATCTCCCGCAATCCAGAATTTGCGAACAGACATTTTGCCTGCGAGAAGTAGTCATTTGTAAGCAGTGAAGCTAGCCGTGATAGAGAGAATGGACCAACCTAGAGTCAAAGTGCCAGTTTTATCACTACAAATATCGGTGACGCCGCCGAGATTTTCAAGAGCGTCGAGCTTGCGAACAATGACATGCTCCTTCGCCATTTTTCTCGTGCCAACAGCCATCGTCAAGGTCAATACTGCGACAAGTGATTCAGGGATAATGGAGATTGCCGTAGCAATAGCATACAATGCCACTGTATCCGTGACCTTGAATTTGGCAACAGCAAAGACAATGATAGCAAGGATGCATGCACAACCGAATAGGGCATATGCAAGCTTCGCGAGTTTGATTTGAAGCGGTGTGCCAGTTCGCAAACCCCTGTGTTAATTTGACGAGTTGAGAGATGCCAAGACAGGAACGAGACAGGCACACACAACTTAGCTAAAATGAACTCCTTGGTGCGAATCACGAAAGATCCCTTTTGAGTATCTGATGTATTTAAGTCCTTCCCACCAAGAGCTTGAGCAATGCGGCCAATCTATGGAACGAGGAGCTTAACATAGGAATTAGGTGCCGGTAACACCGGCAAAAGCACGAGTTAAAGTGGACGGACCTGTGTGTTCATAGCGGTCCCAATAACGATACCGGTTCCTCGGCCCTTGGTGACAGCAGTGGAAGCATAGCACAAATTAAGACGATCCCCTATGGGAAGGTCCAATTTTTCCGGCTTGAAGGTTTGTGTTGTTTTTGAAACAGGGACGGACTCGCCGGTGAGGAGCTGCTCAGAGACCTCGAGATTCGAGACGGATACCAAGCGCAACTAGAAAGGTCGTTAGCAGTGATTGTAACAAAAGGGGCAATGTCCATACGTCAGCTGGGACCACATCGCCAACTTTGATTAGGACGACATCACCGGGAACAAGTCTCCTAGCTGGGATTGCAATACTCTCTCCATTACGGATGACTATTGCAGTAGGTGAAGAAAGCTGGCGAAGAGAATCCATTGTCTTCTCCGCACGATACTCCTGAAAGAAGCCAATACTGAAAGGGGCATTAAGTTTCAGTTATCAAGGAGCGGATACTACGTACAGAGTGTTGGAAACGATGACGGCTGCAATGACGGCTCCTTCGACAAAATCTTGTACACCAAAACTCAAAGCCATGGCCGCAACCAACACCACAGTCAAAGCATTAGCTATTCAAGCAACTTCAGCCAGCGGAACGATGGGAGGGGACGACTGGACCTACCCAATTGGCCTACCAGAACTTTCCAGGCAGATACACCACCACTATTAGCGAGTAAGTTCTCTCCGTATGCCTCGAGTCTTCTTCCTGCCTCGTTCTTGGACAAACCATGGGCAGCAGAAGTTCCCAAATCACCCACAAGCTCTTGAACAGTGAGTGTATGAGCAGTCGATGCAACAGAAGAGAAATCCGGATTATTGGGAGGGACAGTGATTGAGATAGTGGTATTCGTTCTGCTATTTAACCAAACGGCGGGATCATGCCTGAGTAATGAGAAGATACCCATGCTTGTGAAGGTAGGAAAAGAGCACAATGGAGTATTATCATGCCCTCATTTCATTTATACATCTTCAGACCTTCCAAGTGACAAATAAGGACGAGGGACTGAGAATTGAATCAAGCCAAGTCCAGGGACTACGGGTTTGGTATTTGCGGGGTCAAACTTGAAGTGACTTGATTTAGCTTGAAAGTTTATCAAAGCTCAAAGTTCTTGCGACTAAATTGTTCACCGTCGCCATAAGTAGCACATATGTAGGTAGGAGTGCCGAAGGGACAGGAATGCGACAGAGGGAGTGCGAGCATCATATCACAGTTGGCTTCTTACGCGGGATACTTGGGCTTTCTTGGCTGCACGAATTCCCACGTAGTCAGCACCTGAAATGCTGCTGTGACGTTCCAAGACCTTTCTCTGACCCACCCCAAGGCTTGCCAAGGATCTCAGTACTACCTAGTTAAGAGCTCCGATACAATGCCGTCTTACCCTCCGCTATGCCGTGTGTGCGCAATCAGGCCCTCTTACGTTCTCCAACCCCCCTATCGTTGCCCAAGGATATGGATTGATCGAGCGAGACCTTTTTCGGAACACAATCTGCCTCATTTCGGGCGAAAGGTCACCCAAGACTAAGTACTGCTCATAAATGAACTAGGAACATCAAGGCTCTCCGCCGCCGGCAGCGAGTCAACCCTGGGAGTAGTGTACGACTTCACGAGACCTCAAGGAGTTCTTGCGTGCAACAGCGAGTGCGAGAAGCACGTCGAGCAGTAAAAAATCTGTTTTGTCAGGAGATATCAAAACGGAATGCGTATCTACTTGCTTTTGCGGTATGTTCAGCCGTATTGGTGTTCGTACCTCGTATAAGTACATCCACTCCCCATGGACTCCCCGCGTATTGTCACGTCACGACATCGGAAGCCCCCTCCTTCCTTTTGTTGTGCCGATGGAAACGAGTTACTCCGAGTAACAGGCCGGGAGGGAGAGTAATCATATGACCAGCCTCGTTAGATCCCCGTCTTCCTCTCACACCCTAGGCCCGGGACACCCCTCGGCGACTATGTCACAATATAACTGTCCTCGATTTCAGACAAGTTGCGGCGCCTGGATGTTGTACACAAGGATGTCGAGAAAGCAAGAGCCTGGACTTCAGCTCGAGACCAGCCGGGAGCCCAAGGATGGTGAAAACGGATGTGAAGGCGAAGACAGTAAATTGCGTGGCAATGATGATGACAGTTGTAACGACAGCAACACCATCGGCAGGACCCACGACGTGGTGAAGTCGGTGGATCGCTGATTCGATCACCTCAAAGGGATACTGGCTAGAGAGGTAGGGAAACGGGTCGCTTACACTTGAGAGGTGCTATGCGTAGCAGTAGGGAATCGAGAGGGAATGCGACTGTTATTCTACCCCTATTACTGGCCATCAGGTGACTTATCAACTGACGGGATTTGACTCCGTTCTAACTTCTTCACCTCGCTTTCTATTCCTTGACCTTTGACCTCTCCCTTGCGATCTTTGCTCACGTCTTTGAGGTGGCCCTTTTCTTGACTTGCACACAGTCTCGTGGTTTTCGACTATATAGCCGGCGCATAACTATTATTCTCGAGGATAACTCCCAAGGGTTACACCAATGCTCAGGAACTCTCGTACTCGAACCTAACAATTTTCCATTATTTGTTTCAGACTCGGCGGCCATTCCCGAGTGTAATGGGAGGGTATCTTCCCTTCCAGCAGTTCAAGATCATGAACTTTAATTCGGTTTTCGTCCTCCTCCATGTTTCAGCTTCAGCACCTGGGGTGCTACTATATGTGTGTTACATACTCTCAAATGCAGTTGACTGGCATAACACTTAGAACTAAAAATTTCTTCCTATTACTTTACCAGTCTACTCAGTACACCTTTACAAACACCATCAAGCCTTTCCAAGAATGTTTCCAGCCTTGTATGCAGTCTCCTTGCCGGTATTGTCATTCCGGATAACGTAGCGTGGCTCATCACCAGAAGCCTAGATGGTAAATCGGCATGGTTCCCCAGTGGAAAAGCAGTGTGACGTACCTTGGTGGAGACACCAGTGCTCCCGGCAGGCTGAGTCTCAGTGATCACATCAACGATCTCGCCAGTGCTGGTAGATGTGTCTGCGCCAGAACTGGCGCCACCAATGGCGTGGTACTTAACACGGTCGCCGGGCTATAAGTCAAGGGTTGAGTTTCATCAAGTTGAGTCAAAGACAACCAAGGGCATACCTTGTATTGAGGGGCCATCTTTGTCTGTTATGGGCGGTCGAGGGATTAAACAAGGTTTAAGGGAAGTGTTTAAGAGATGGTTGGGGTCTCGACGAGCTCGTTTATATCTGCAGTGCAAGGTTGTGGCGAGGTGGATCGATGACATCGCTCGTGACGCATCTCCATGCATCTAAGACATAGTTTACTCCAACAAAGATAATCTATTCTACACCAGTCAACATTGCGCCACCTCTCATAAGAAACTGAGAAAGGAAGGAATTTGTGTTCAAGTGTCAGGCTCGCGCATCAACGAGGTTAACCACCGACTAGTTGGGCTGACAAACCACTTCCAACAAATGTCATGGCTTCGATTCAAACATTGTGTGCAACTGTTGCTTTCTGCTCTGTCACATTTGATTGTACTTGTTAGTATCATATTCACAAGGTCTGAGAGTCAAGCTCACTCCGAAACAACTGAATGGCAAGATGGACCCCTGGTCCTCTGCTGGTGGTTTGTGCCCACAGCATGTGTGTCAGCACTTGATACATCATCTATGTGAGCATAGGTGAAAGCCATATACATAGTAAAACCACCAACAAGCAATTAGGGAGAAACAGGGTCTGTTAAATCTTTAACAAAATGGTTAATAATGGATTGATGGTTGGTGGACAAAGTTGTGCATGATAAAATTGGACTGCAGCACCTTCCTTTCTCAGTAACCACCACCTATGTCTCAGCGGCCTGGTTATTCATAGTCTAAGGAATACAAAGTTCATTTCTAAATCATTATGAAAGACTCCAAAGAATTTAGTGGTCTCTTTGGAAGTCTCAAGAAGGCTGCTCCTAGTGCCAAATCTTTGTGCATTGGTAGACAATGCTCTAGTGCCAGCATAGTACCCAACCCCACTCTACCTCAAGAGGCTTCTGTCACCCCATTCAATGATATTGAAAGCAGAGGGGACTTCATATGCAAGCCCCCTTCCCCTACACCATCTCTTGGGACTGAATGGTCCATCTCTACTGATCAATTACTCTCCAATCAGACTCACAAGAGTTTGAAAGTCCATGATGACAATGATGCTGCTTCCTCAGTTCACTCAACTGAGGAAGAAGACAAACATTCTGAAGGAGGTCTTAGCACCCCCCACTCCATCCATCCATCTCTCATACTGGTTCATGAAGAACTTAACCTTTTACCCAAAATTGCCCCCTCTTCCCATAGGGTTCTAACACAAGTGCAGGCCATTGCTGCTTCTCACAGCTTTGTCCCACCTACTCCAGGAGCAGCATGGGATGAGTCTCAGCCCTCAGACCCCCTCCCAGCCCTCCTGACCTTCACTCCTCTCTCTTCTCCTCATGCTGTGCAGCCTCATGGTGAAGTGCAGTTGACCCATGGAACAGATTGGTCAGCCATCTATGAATCCCTTGGTGATGCATTATGTAACATTGATGTCACTAACACTAATGATACTATGGGATTGAGCTGTCTTACATCCCTCCTCAGTTTCATCTCCTCATATCTTGCCAATTGGGCAGATAAAGGAGACATGTCAACCATTGAGGGCACCCCCCACCTTGTCTGAATCCTTCAAACTATTGCACATTCTGATCAATTGTGCAATAAATCTATTCCTTTCAATAATTGTAAACTTAAACTTTATGATTATGTCTCCATGTAATTCCCTCCCTCTCATACACTCTCCCCTACTCCCACCCCCATGTCCACTAGCCATCATAATGAACATCAGGCTGAAAAGGCACTGGTTGTGTCCTCTCCTTCCCCACCAAACATTTCCAGACTGACTGGAAGTGTTCTCTCCACTCCCTTCAGTCCCCCAGGTTTATCCTAGGAGACTGACTCACAACTTGCTTAGGATATAGCTTGAGCAATCACCCTCTCATACCTCCCACTGATTGACCCAAGCAAACCAAGTGAGTCTTCTGGCTCTAATATTGACACTGAAATGCTCCCTCCCTCTCCCACCATCCCCAAAGTGATGACTACTCATCCCCCTCAAGGAGAAACCTCCAGTTCTCCTAATGTCCCTCCTGAGACCTCTCATCCAGGTAGGGACAATCTCAGCTTGTGGTCCACTGTTACATGCTGACATGTACTTTGCAAACCTATAGCCACCCAAGCACCACATAAGCCTATAGTTGCTCCTGCCTTCCCCTCCCAAGACTTCCCTTTCCCCCACCCCTTCCCCCATTAATTACAAGACCCACCCCAGGTCCAATGCTCCCTCCCCAAGTACTCAAAGGTTGTCCTATGCCAGGGCAGTCTCCAATTCCCCTCTCAATGTAGATGAGTTGCAAAAATATGCTGCTCTTCAAAGCCAATTCCCCCATTGACATTGTTCAATTCCTGAGGTCCTTTGGAGACATTAAATCCAGTCCTTCCCTGAAGTTGGTTGTTGCTGGTATAGGGGCAGAATTGAGGCTGCACTTAGAGATTGAGTGAGTTGCTGAGGTAGTTGTACAACAGCAGGAGGGATAGTGACAGTGGTTGACATTTGTTGTCTCCATTCTCTGGCTGCTTCTCTTCTTCCTCTAATATTGGCAGACAATCACAGCTCCCAAGGGGTGATTTTGTCAAGGTTAAGAGATCTGACTCTCCTAGGGGGTCTTGTTCTTGTGGGAGAGATGATGAGTGAGACTGGAGATGGAGATTGTTGAGTGGTTTCATTGCTGCTGTCTGAGTCTTGACTTCTAACTTGTTCCAATAATGCAGCTGCTTCTCCTGAAATGGTGATGGGAGTGGGGGAGTGGAAGGACATTCAATAGGGTTCCTTTCAATCAAGGCCTATATCAAGTCTTGGATTAAGGAGGAATCTAGGCTGAGGTGGTGAAGATCCTCAGGGATAAAGGAATATAAAGAGGAGGTACTGTCTGGAAAAGAAGTCTAGGAAGATGAGGATCCTCACAACTGAGCATCTACAGCTATTCCTCTTCTCAGCAGTACTTTACAAAGATCTATGTCCCAACAGATTTCTAGCTCTGTACAAGTGTAACCACTTCTTTATCATGAGTGTGGTTCCTCTATCACTTGTTGAAACTTCCTCCAAAGTCAAAGCTCCATCAAGGAATTTCCTTTAGATTGTGGGACAACAATCCTCAACTAATCTGCACTAGTTGGCAATGTGTGCCTACCCTCTTTCTAATGATAGCTTCAGAAACTAGGACCCAAAGCTAAACACTAGC
>JAEUWO010000644.1:0-82567 GCA_018524685.1 Podaxis sp. MADm22
TCCTTGACATAGTAGGAATTAGGGTTTGTTTGTACATATTATATCAATAAAGCAGTAGGCGTGAAACTTGGTGTCCACCAATATACTTTGCACTTCAAAGGTGCATTTCATCATTTCCTTCAACACTAACCTGGCACATTGTGGCATTCTTTGGTTGACATCAATGCCTCAGTCATCAACAAAATATAAAAGTGGCTTGGGTAAGTCTTATGTGACTTATTGACTTGTGGCAAGGCAAATTCAAGTCATTTTCACCCAAGCCCTTCAAGATGTGCCCCTATCTTGACATGGCTTGTGAGAGGCTTGTGCAAAAAATTTTTGATGTCTTAAAGAGCTGTTGGATACATTTTAAGATATTTCAAAAATTTTTGTGAATCCTTGAGAATTACTTGAATGACTTGGATAGGCTTAAAGGGACTTCCATGAGTTGATAAATATCACATACCTTGGCCCAAGTCACTTTCAAGGCATCCCCTTCTCCAGTATCATAAGTCACTTTTACATTTCACTGATGGTGGTACTGATTAAAACTGATAGAACATTCTTGCCAAGTTTTCTGGCTTCCAAGACTTCTGCAGCAGTTGGAGCATGTCACAAAGAATCTGCATGACATTTGCAAGGTCGTGAATGATAACCTGTTTTACAGTCTTTGTCATTGAACCATATGCTTATGACGTGAAGAGGTTAATGGGTTTGACAAACATAGTGTAGGTGAGGAAGGAGAGAGGGGATATTGGATCATAGCGGAGCACTTGAAGCAGTTGGTGAGGCCTTCTCAAGCATTTGAGGTTCTATTTGTAGCATAATAACGGTCACAGACAAATGTTCAACGACACAAAGGAAAAATTGAAATTATCTGATGCAGAACATTCCCCAACCAGAGCCAGTTTCAAGTGGCATAGAAGTGGTATAGAACATTGGGTACATCGACCGCCGCTGTACATTTGTCTGGAATGGTCTTCCTTCCAATCCACTTGTCCAGCCTCTAGAGCTTTTCTTACTTGACAAGGAACACCGTTGAATTATAATGACGTAACTAGTATCAAGTACACGTGCGTCATGGGAGTTTGGAAGATGCTTGTGATAAACTGTTGCACGCTCCAGGCCTCAAGTGGTTGGGGTAAGTATCCCCAACCCCGCGTTTGAAAACCCCTCTCCCCCAACACCTTGGTAATATCCTTTGCCAAAATGACCACAAACCCCATCCACATCGACGATGAGACTCCCTTCGTCACGGCTCCTTCGTCGGGGAACACGACGCCATACAACCATGATTCGAGTATTCCACCCACTCCAGGGGAGGGTATCCACTTCACGCCTAAGAGGGCCATGGCTTCGTTCGACAACCTCATCGCTCTAGCCAACTACCAGGAGCGCCTGAAGGATGCCAGGAGAGTTGTGTGGAGGGATAGGGGTGAACCCATCGTCGAGTTAGAAACCCTAAAAGAGTGCTTTGAACATGCTGCCAAGGGAGGATTTCGTGCGTGGCCTGTGTTGACGATTAAAGCTCATCGCCGTCTAACTGGAGGTTCCTCATAAGGTTCTGGCTTACTCGCGTTTGGCATTCGCGCCTGCATAAACTTGGTCCTTGCTTTGATTCGCATCCACCGCGTTCCCAGGTAAGTCTTGCTTGCCCTGTCATGTTAAGGCACGTACTCAAAACCTCACACCACAGAGATTATAGACCGGCACTCATTCGGCATGCGCTCTTTGGCCAAGATACATGGAGGTTTGCCACCATGCTTGGTACGTATTTCATTCTCCTGTCCGACTAATCTCCGACTCTCTTTGTAAAGGTACATTTACATCCCTCTATAAATTCCTCATCAATGCTCTCCCTATCCTCATACCCGCGTTGTCTCCTTCGGAGCCCTCAAGTGCAATCGTAGAAGATGACGACCTCGAGGCTCAACTGCCCAGAGCAGTCGAAATGCCGGAGAATCGCCGGAGAACGCGACTTTCCCTCAGCGCAAGGACTAGATTGATTCTCATCCGTAAAAAGACGCGCCGATGGCATGCAGCATTAGCTGGAGCTGTCGCAGGTGGTCTGGCAATTATATGGGAAAAGAGGAGTAGAAGGGGATTGATTGCGCAACAACTATTCGTTCGGTGAGCTCTTGAGTCTTCTCAGCGCATATACGCGGTGATTTACGTGCATGTAGCGGTCTTCAAGGTTCGTATAACGCATATACAACGCGCAAAGGTATCCATGTACCCCATGGAGATGTTCTTGTTTTCGCCCTTGCGTAAGTTTCTTATGATGTCATCAGTTTTCTGGTTCTCATTTCCATACAGATGCGGTCAGATCATGTACGCGTTCCTCCTTCGACCGGATACCCTGCCACGCTCATATACAAATTGGTCTGTTTTATCTCCACTTGCATCAGTTGAGAATCTGATTTGATAACTAACAGGATCGGTCAAGCTGGCAAGATTTCCCCTGAGTGCGTTCGAATGAACCATGACCTCTTCAGGGAAGGAAGGTGTAATCCGGCGGACCTTGACAAAGTCCTTGCGTGCCCCGTACGTCCATTTTCTGTCAAACAAATTCGTGTTCCCACAGACCTTCTGTTCAGGATATTACACCATCCAATACAGCGGACTTGCTTGCGTTCCGGCAAAACTGTCTTAATCCACCGCCACCGCCTGCATATGTTCATCGTTACGTTCCTTGTAGTGCCGTACATCCCGCTGTTTCTGCCTGCTCCTCCGTTCCACTTGACCGCTTCTTCGCTGTCTTTAAATGGATGCTACCCATTTATGGAGCGCTGCATTTCGTCCCGCCGATCCTGTTCAAGTGGAAGAATTTCCTCGAGGATCCGGGTGCAGTGATCGTCAGGGCAGGCTTGGGAAGCATGAGGAGCTCGGCGTTTCTGGGTGTTTTCGTCGTCATCTACCAGAGTACGCCATCTTGTCTCAACCTCTCATTCGGCAGTCTTACAGAGATGCTGCTAAACAGCGTTATTCTGCTATAAGCATCGTTTACACAAATATATCACCGAACTCAAGAGAGGCATCAAGCCTTCTAATGTGGCAACCGGTGTCCTCAAAGGTATCCCGCAAGCCGTCGTGGACCTGCTTGTGTCAAAGGTGTCATTCGTGATCCTGGGTCTCGCATCCGGCCTGTCTTTGTTCATAGAGGAGAAACGGAGGAGGGCTGAATTGGCGATGTATGTTCTGCCAAAGGGGCTAGAGAGTTTGTGGATTATGTTAAGAGGACATGGGTTAGTGTTTAAGACAGGGAAGTGGGGCGAGACTTTGGTGAGTCCTTTACTTCTTGAGCCGAAATTCCCACTGATCGACTTTGAATCAGCTGACTGCGATCGCTATGGCCATGGTGATGGTAAGTGGCCTTCTGTAAGCCGGGTGACGTTCTGTCGTTTGCTGATGGAACGTGTCATAGACAACATACCAAAATGACCCACAGCACCTTTCAGGACTTGTTAGAAGGGTCTTATACCAGTTTATTGGACCGAATTAAACAATCAACTATTGGATGTGTTGTATTGTATATCTGTTGTTAATTGTAAAATTGGTGCTGAATATTCTCGTTACACCCAGATCAACTACCCCGTCTGCCGAAGGAAGGCATGCATCGACAAGCGCTTTTTCTTTGAGGGAGGGGCTGATTACTTCTTGTTATTCGGAATCCTTGAATGGCACCTCTGGGAGAGATGATATCTCCGCGATTTTTGTAACTAACGGCGACTCTGGTTTCTCTTTCCCGGCTGTCTCCTTTGACACAAATGTTCGGCCTTACGGCGACCCATTGAGCTATCATTTGTTCTAGTACTCGCGTTGTCCCCGGTGGTTTTTACGCTGTGATAAAGAGACCTCAAAGAAAAGCTTTTGATGGCTGCGGCGTTGATGCTAAATATAATCTTGATGAGACACGGACTGGGGAAGGTAACTATACAGGACAGACTACATGAGAAACCCAATTGATAGGAGCGTACCGAAGAAGATACAAAAACTGGGGGTCATGCGCCTGAAGTTTCGAGGATCTGCCTCATCACTTCTTCGAACTGGATGATGTTCTTTGCAACGCTCGAACTCTCATGGATCACCTCGGATGTTCTGTCTAGACTGCCTTTGCCGTCCGTAGCGCTAGTGAGGATGTAGGCGTGTAGGCTCATATTTACCTGTGTCCCTGATTCTGATTTTGAAATCTGTTGTTATTACAACTTATAGCCGCGCCTTTCCGATCCTTTCGGAATATTTTTTTTAGTTCTTCGAACTGATCGCATAACAGGATGGCGGACGGTGTCCGTGATGGCTTTTATCATAGCTAGGCAACTGTGGGCCCGAATGACTTCGTTGTCGCACTCAACCCGCTTGGTGTTAATTTTTGCTCAAGGAGTAATATGTGGCTCACGTCTCCAGTCTACCTGTAAGCTCGTTCTTTATTTATTCCCCGACAGGAGTGCGTGAGATAACGTTGATGCGCCTGCTGCAATTGTTGCAGAGTCAGGGAAATAGATTTGTCCCGCGCTGCCTTCGGGCAACTTGCGAGTCTGCATCAAGGAACGATGTGGGATTTTATTTGAGATGTGGTGGGTGTTCTATTCTTAGATTGCAGGCGCCGGTGGTTGTGGTTCGGCTGCTATCGACATAGCGAATAGTATGGTGGAGAGGGAGAGAAATCGCGTTTGGTAAAGCTTGGTGAGATGCATTATAACCGGTTGGCGAATGGTGAATGTTCTTGGAAGTCATTTCGAGCTAGGATCAACAGTAATGACCCCTCCAATCGCCGAAGTGCCCTTTGGAATCACCACATTGCCATGGTGCTAGGGACTTTGCGTCTTTCACCATCGCTCGTGTCAGCGGTTGTCCCACCCCGGATATCACAAAGACCAGCAAACCTCGGTCCGACTTGTTTAGGCACTTTTTACTGCCTGCTACTGGTGGGAAAAGGTCACAGAAATATTATGGGCCCTCGGCATGTCTCAATTTCCCGTGTTTTCACCAATGATGAAGTTGTCTTGGCAATTATCCCCATACTATATGCTGAAGCCAACTTGCGTGTTTTCAAGTCTGATGACTTGCGCGCGGCCCTTGTAGCGCCGAACTGGAATAAACTGTTTAGTAATTCGATGCCAATGGTGAAGTGCCTGAGAACGTGCGATCCAGAAATACACCGAGAAGTAGATATAAAAACGAAAAAAACAGCATGTACTTTTCACTACAGGAACACACACCATCTACGAGAATGTATCCCACCAAGACCAGCTTACTGTTCACCTTGACTACGCTTGTTACTTTCTTCCAGTCTGCCCTAGCTGTCACTGGCGATGGTGAGTGTTAACTTTTGACTTAGATATCATTGTCTGAGCCGCACCAACCTATGGTTCTTTCCTTGGCAATCCTATAGCCACTTGGTTCCAGCCTGGTGTATGTACATATTCTCGAAAGTTCCCCCGTGGCTAGGTTAACTCCTGAGCGTCCAGCTCGGTGCCTGTGGTTTGAATAATGGCCCAAACGATTTTGTCGCTGCACTTAATCCTACCGACTTTGGGGGTAGAAGTGCTTGTGGCCGCCAAGTCCAAGTCAACTGTAAGTCAAACATGTCCATGAATGGTCAATGGATGGTCATACTGAGGTTTCACAGTTCAAGGCAGGAGTGTCGGTGTGACCGTCGTCGACCTGTGTCCTGGTTGCGGACCTGGTGGTATCGACCTGTCCCCCATCGCATTCTCACAGCTTGCAAGTTTGAGCGCAGGGAGAATTCAAGTGACTTGGAACTTTGTTTGAGTTCTCGAGACCGAGGGCAATAGATGATGCCGTAGAAGTGGAATAGTGCTCATTCCCGGAGATGTCCCGTACGTCTGGAATATATATGTAGTATCCCGATAGCATCACTATGAGGTTCTTGTGACGTCCTCTTTGGACGCAGAGCTAGTATTCTTCGTTGTTCGAAGGGATGTTTCCTCTGCTATACTTGCCACCCACTTATCCCGTTCCTCAGCAGTCGCCGTGTGCTAGTGCCTAGTTCCGCGCAGACGTTGCCCATGACATCGTTACCGCTGCATCTTAGCTTCTATAATCGGCATCATAGTTCCAGGACGAGACAGTTTGGCAAAGAGCAGAGCAACGATGCAATAAACGCAGCCTGCAGTGATTCCGGAGGAGAAAAATAAGAAAGTAATACGTAGCCTCGCGAACCTGAGCCATTGTATGAAGCGAGTTGCCAGTGTATGCTGAAGAAAAAGGTCTCAATTCAAGCCGATAGGCTTAGGCGCTGATGATGATTGTAATTTGTGACCCCACCGGACAATTTGATATTATTCATTTCGGTTCCATGAGATTAGGTAAAACGGATCACTGGCTCGGCACAGCTCGGCGCTAGAGTCCTTCCCATTGGAAAGGTCCCAAATGCCGAAAAAGGCCTCGAAAAAGACCTTACCCTCGCAGCCCTGGCTCAAGCTGACTGGTCTGTCTCACTGTGGGATAGATCTGCCAGCCATCACATCTCGTTCGTCTTGTCCTTTGCCACCTCACAACCTCGCGGCAGCCTTCCTGTAAGACCCAGCGCTAAGACCATACGTATGCGGATTATCGACTGCGATTGTCTTCTCCAATTATATCGTCCGTCATGTCAAAATATGGTCCCTGTTTTGTGACGATATACACCCGCGGACCCAAGCCAACCTCTTCTTTGACGCCCTTTTTTTTTTTAACCCAGCCTTGGGGAACTCATCTATCCTGCTCAATAGACTTGCTGCACAGCCACAGGTTCTCCCATCACTCCTCCAGAGACCACATGCCTATTCGCGCCCTCGACTCCTGGCTCTTGTACTTATCTTTATCTACTGCCAGTTTCTTGACAAACATCACGCGCCAGCTCGACTGCGGCGCTCAGAAGGCCCGACTTAGCTGCTGCACGGCTTACTATTACGATCCACGAAAGTGAATATAAAACCTCGACTCTGACTCTTCCCGTGGTACAACCACTAACACAATGTTTCTTTTGGATGTCCTGTTTGCCGCTGCCTACCCGACCACTCTCGTACTCCTCTCAACCGCGTGTACTGTCACATATCTACAAAGGAGGAAATCCCCTGTATGTCAACCAATTTCCAACAAGATGTTGGCCGCACTAACTCAAAGTTAGCTTGACAGAATCCCAACTGTAGGATATTCGGGGATCCTGACTTCTCGTATAGGCGCAGTTATGACATCCTTTCATGGCCATCAGATGATTCAAGAAGGTTATGAGGAGGTACAATCCTTTCCTCAACCAATTTAATGAAGAGATCGCCTAACTCTGTATGAAGTATCGTATCTTCAAAGTCCCAAGATATTTTTCCTGGCTCGTGTTGAAGTACACAGACATCATACAAGGCTTCACTTCTCACATCGCCATGGGTGGCTTCATTGTCAGGCTTGCTCCAACTATTCTTAAGCTCTATGTATCACTCTACTAGGGCATATACCTATCTTACCGGCTTTATGTAGTAATATTGCTCGTGCCTTGTTTGATACTAAAGGAAAGATCCGTGAGGTTGAAGATCTCTTACGACCCATCATTACCAAACGCCTTGAAGGGGACATGGAGAATGCCACGGAATCTGTGAGCTGAGGGCTACCGTTACTGTTTGATATTGAACCAAACCCTTGGACAGAACGACATGATCATATGGTTGTGGAACGCTGCACCAGAAAATCAACGCTCGATACACGCTGTTGCAATTCACATGATCTTTCTCAACATTGCAGCTATTCGCACTACATCCTTCATAAGCAATCACCAGGACCCACTCTGGGTGGTCTACTTAGCTGGCTGCCCAGCTCTTAACCCAGGTGCTTTTCAGTCTTGTGACTTACACTTCATACATCGAACCCTTATGAGAAGAGATATCTGCCATCTTACAGGAAGAAGGTTGGAACAAAGTCGCAGCTGAAAAAACGTGCAAACTAGATAGTCTCGCCAAGGATTCTCGACGACCGCACGGAACTAACGCCAGCAAGTTCTTTGTTCACAAAGAGGCTATCTATTTGCTGACACCGTCTACTCATTCCAGCTGAGGTGGCTCAACTGGCCACGAGCGATTTCACTTTTTCCGACGGAACGTTTATCCCAGAAGGTGTTGAAGGAAATGACGAAATGCACCTTTGAAGTGCAAAAGTATATTGGTGGACACCAAGTTTCATGCCTACCGCCCTTATAGATATAATATGTACAAACAAACCCTAATTCCTACTATGTCAAGGAGACTTGACACAAGCATTGATTCGAGTGAATACAAACCACACTACTATTATCAACATGTGTATAAATCAGTATAAGAGTCTCAATTCATTCAACATTGATCAGTATACACTGGTATTGTCTGAATATTGAGTTCTAACAGAAGGAACCAACCTGGCAGTGACAGGCCAAGCGATTAAACATGATGAGGTACCGCTCTGCATCCCCAACAAATTGGCTGGTTAATCACCACTCGATCCTCAGCATTATTATCCTAATCCTTAAGAATTCCAAGGATCCCGCTTTGTGGACACGGGTCCCTTGGAGTAGCAGATGGCTGCCTACCCAGAGTTCATGGCATTTGGAATTGGACGTCACGTATGGCATGTGATCTTTCTCTATCCCTACGTGATTCTGCACTCATATGAAACTCCTTTGCTGAAAATATAGCCCTGGACACTTTTTCGCAGTTGCAGAAGTGAAGGCAATTGCTGCACATATCTTGATGAATTACAACATAAAGTTGACCGATGAGGAGGCAGGCAGACCAAAAGATCCATGGCTCACCATCAGCAGAAAGGCTGAAACTATACAAACCAAAAAATATCAATACATATACTGAAATGTACTAAAAACCACAAAATGCCATGTATCCGGAAGGTATCTTGCAAGGTACAAAAGGATTTGGGACCATACAATCATTTCAGGGTATGCAAGGACAGCCAACATACTGGATGTATGTATACATGTAAATTGTCATAGAAAAGCAACAATGAGAGACACCAAAAATTAACCAGCCTAGAGCTTGAACCCAGGACCTACTGGAATGGTATCACACCACTCAGCCATCTGAGAGAATGTACCCCAATTAGTTGGTCAGACNGTATCGGGCCTCTTTACGGACCGAAGCGGCCTCACTATAACATATACCTTCAAAAAGTTTATATGTCATTTCTTACTCAATCAAATGTTTTTCCAGCTGCTATAGTCTGTCTTATTCTTCAGATGAATTATATAAATCAACATGTAATAACTATTTTAAGCCAAATTGCTGATGACAGGGATCTCTGCCAAGACTGTGGAGGTACCTACATGGCTGCGTGGGAAATTGGGAAAATCGGCATATTTAACGTACACTGGTGTAGATTACTTTCTTGAGCTTCTACGGTGATCATGTAGTCGTCTCCACCATTACTTGGTGTACTCTTGAGGTCGACGACACCACCGGGCCCTCGCACCCAGCGAGCTTACTCGTTCTACAAGACAATGATGATAGATAACTGACGCCATGAGAGAGCAAGGATATCCAATGAACATAGTCACTATCTTCAATTTCGATGATTGCGGGTGGTGGGCCCAATTCGAGATCCGTATTTGCGTGCTCTGGGCTTGTCTCGCGGGACTAGAGTTGGCCTGGGCAAGAGGAGGCTTGTGGCTGGAGATAAATGTATATGTGTAATAGATGCGTAATGAAACTCCTGTTACGTCTAAGCTTCTCAGACAGTATATAGACTTGCGTTGATGCGTGACCCCCAGTGATGGCAAATCCCAGAGGTATAAGATAGAGTATGTCTTAGCCACAATGTCCCAGCCAGCCCTGCTTTCTCTACCACCCGAAATCATGCCCTGTGCCCCGCGGACCAAGCTGACTGCCAGGAAGTCAACGGGCGGATTTGTGCCGCGGCGTCCCACCTCTTCGCAAAATACACAATCGACCCATACCATCGCCAGTATCCCAACCCCAACCCCAGCCCCCAGCCCAGCACAAGGTCATCAGGGCAGGGTGACGCGAACCGCTAGGAAAACTACAGGAGGATTTGCACCTTACCGAGCTGGGGCTTCTCAGAGTGCCCAACCGGACCGCAGCGCGACTGTAACCTCTTCTCTACCCTCCACGTCAGCACAAAGACAGGAACGAGGCTCCGGGAAGGCCACTGGCGGTGTCGCGTCGTGGCAGGGGCCAGTTTCAAGTTCAGGCATTGGCAGTAGGTCCGCTCTGCAGGATACGCATTCGAGCCAAAGTAGGAGCGTTAATGCTCCCTCGACACATCGTATACCTCGTCTGAAACAGACTGCCAGGAAATCAACAGGTGAGGCTCCTCCGCGACAGCAGGTTTCACATAATACTTATCAGAGCGCAGGTTCAGCCCGTCAAAGCAAAGGGGATTACATTGATTCCTTTGGTGGCTATGAAAACTTCATGATCAGTTATGGACTGAAACCGTGGGACGATGAGGATATTGAGATGGGAAGTCGGATCTTGGAGGAGTTTGGAAAATATTGAGCATGTTTCGTCGAGACAAAATCAAGGGCCCTGGCCAATATAATTTAATAGGATATGCGCAGTCGCAGGTGTGCTTTGGGGAATTGCTTTCGGCTCTGAGGTTGTCATTTCTAGGAGTGGTATATCGAACAGTAAATGCAACGCTTGAGCGCTGAGCAATTGTGATGTAATGAGTTGAAACAGCAATTGGCTTCTCTAGGGCTAAACCGCATATAATCAAGAGACGTCAGAAATCGTGACGTAAGCCGGTACATCCTCTATACAAGCTCAAAACAATAATGAGGGACGACTTCGATGCAAGGTAAAGATAATTGTAGGTTATGCTCATCGAAAGCCTAAGTGCTCAGATATTACACTAAAAGAAGGCTTTTCTCGCTTCTCTTTTAACAATCTTGAAGCAATGAAAGCGTTTTACCAGCGGCTAGCTTAGTGCATGCCTACCAACGCCTTGCGGTCATCAGCCGCTCAAAATAATGAATGATGATGCCAACATACGTTGTCTTGGGCCTTTATTTAGCCTGTATATGACGCGATGGCACTGTGCCGGGGCACTGAATATGAGATATGAAGAGGGTATAAGAAGGGCAGTGCTGCCCACAACTTCTTCAGAACCAAACGTACTTCGCCCGCTTTCCTAATATTTTCTTTGTCCCTGCCTTTTCTATCCAATCGCCTCACCATGCCTAGGCAGAATAACCAGAACAACGCAAGCGCCGGCCCCCAACGCTCCTCCAACTCGGGCGGAGACTACATTCCCCCCTCCACCAACTCGATTTACAAGGCGTATGGCAGCGGGCGAGATTTTATGAACAATATGGGGCTGAAGGCTTACGGTCATAGGGCGTATGCCGAGGCGAGCGATATTATCGAGGCATTTGACAAGGTTGAGAACGAGGAGAAGTAATTGATGTATCTCCTAGACATTACCTATGCAGTGAGGTGTTTTCTTCGTTTTGCATGCATGCTTGTTCTCACGGTGAGGTTGATACAGGAAGACGTTGTGTTAAGATCGTTCGTTTGGGCTTAGGTTTTGGCTTAGAGATCCGATTCTCGGGATGTATTTGGGTTTCGCGCAGTTTATTCAATTAAGTGATACCTGGACTTGGGCGATTGTCATGTTAAAAGATAAAGGGGCGCAAGTTTTCCAACAATCTATCCATGTGTTCACCTAGCCAGTAGTGATATCCTTCGGGAGGGAATTTTCCTGGGTAGTCGATGCCCATCACTATATCCGACTTGCGAATAGATTTTCGGATATCTGCGATAATAAGATAATAAGAGGGAGATTCAAGTTTTGGGGACGACATACTGTGTTGAGGGTGGATGTATAGAATGTTTGAAGGTTGTGCCATGATCCATCTACGTTCGTCAAGGTATGAGGGTGGGATGTAAGTACGGCAGAGGGTCCGCAGGCTTTCGGCCACCACTTGCTCTTTCTTATTCAAGTTGGTGCCAATGGAACACAGAATGCGCGCATAGTACATTATGGTTATTGTGCGGTATTTCTGCGAATAAATGCGCGAGTTGTATCACCTGTTTCAGGGTCTCAATAAAGGGGACTCACAGCGGCAATTTCAGCAGCTTTGTACACGGGTGGTTCACCGTTAGCGTCAAGGATTTGCCGAACATCATTCAAAGCCGCAGTCATCTCAGCTTCGAAGTTCGGGGCGGAGACATCATAGCGATAAACGTCACGCTGCTATAGATCAGTCGATATACAAGGTCATCACAAAGAAAGAGTCGCATGCGAGTTGGGATACTCACCGGCGAATCCGTTTGAGGTGCCTCCTGCCAGCCCTCAAGATCCAAGAAAGCATAGTAGCGCGTCTCGGATTTCTTGACGAATATCCGAACATATAATAACGGGGCGAATGGCAGGCCGAGAGCGTTATTGTCCTCGAAAGTATGTTGGCGGGATTTCACGAGGTCGGAGATAAGCCTTATGTCGCTAGGTCGTGTAGTATTGTTGCAAGCTACTACAAGTCGTTGCAGGTTAGGAAGGAGAAGCGGTTGGGTCACGTCGAAACAGAGCGCGGAAAGGGTGGTGCGGAAGTGGGCGCAATGACCGATGTCTAGAGTCTCCAGTGAAGGAATTTGGGATAGAAGATCGGGGAGTAAGTCGGCGTGCAGGTCTGAGTTTTGTTGAATAACGAGTGCCTTGAGTTGGCAGCGTGAGCGTGAGACGAGGGATACGATGCTGGGGATTGCTGATACGTTGTAGCGCAGCTCTACAGTCATAAATGTGACAGCGAGGGCCTCGAGCGCTGGGAGGGTAGTTTCGCCCAGTCGTTCGAAACACGCTTGTATGTCTGTCGTGGCGTAGAGATACAGTTCACGGAGACGGTGGTGGGAGATATATTTGGGAGGTAGAGTAGGGAAATGATTATGGACGCAGATGAGGACTTCGAGGTTTGGTTGCCTTTCGAGTTCAGTAGGAAAGGCACCTTTTGCAGAGCCATATGTGACATATCTCGTCAATTGGTTCCAAGGCAAACAGACTTCATATTTCTCGAGTGATCCAGAAATGTCGTTGAGGAGGACTTCAGTTAAAGATGGAGCGATATTGAAAAGGTCGAAGCGAGTGGTTCGCCTCTCTCTGTGGAAGGCTGTGTTCGGCCGTGAAATCTTCGATCTGAAGTAGATTTTCAGAGAACGCAGAAGCAAAAGCTGTCCTTGAGCCGAGCCGAATTGTCGTTGTATTTCGGTTACATCCATTCCCTGGATCAAAATGGTCTCCCACTGAGAAGAGCGACTGATGGCAGGTTCAAGGATTCGAAAAGGGTCCGGAGGAACTGGTGTAGTGAAGCGGGAGAAATGGAATGAAATTTGGAGAGGTGTGGATCCAGAACGTTTGAGCAACTCTTGATGCATTGGGGATGCCTCTTCCACATTTTCGTCAGTTACTTCGAGTGTGAAGATGTTCCAGCACCGTGGGAACGATAAGACGGCCTGCCTCCATGAGCGACAGATCTGTCCCAGAATCCATGGGATAGCTGCATTTGAGAAATCAGGGTGATCGCGTCGAGAGGAATCTGTATAAGTGTCAAATATTTGACCCAGAATATCAAGCGGTAGGTTTCTCTGAGCGAACCCCTGATCTTGTGAGGTCTGTGTCCTTTAGTGAACAGCTGCAGAAAATGATATCTTGGTATAGCACACCATGTATATCAACTCCTTTAATATGATAAGACGATGAAAGGATAAGTCTTCGCGCACGACGGGTGCTTGTTACAAGTAGTTCGGCTGACTGGAACCTGGTGGGGTGAGCCTGTGTAGTGTGGTGTGAATCTTGGTATTGCTGTGTTTGATGAACGAGATTCGTCATCACGAGCGCTTGTCGTCGGGTTTGGCCGCCTTGCTCGTGTCGATAAAAATGCTGAGAGACACCGGTGGAGATAACTCATGGAGATGCTTATGGGGGATTACTACGATTACGAGTATAAAGCTGCGAGAGAGGCGCCGTTAACAATCTGGGGGGAGGACTGTTGTTTGGCTCGGCTGGTGATGGCAAATAGGGTGTTGAATGCGCGAGGGCCCGTGATCCAATTGAGCTCGCTGTTCCAACCTCTCTGCAATGTCTGGCGAATCATCCAAGCGGTCATCTCTCATAGATGTGTGAGTTGAACCTCTTGCTCAACCTGCAGATCCCGCTGATTTGACCATATCTTGTGCAGAACATACCAACAACTACACGGGATCCTCTCAAGTCAAGCTGATAGTGTTCCCATCGACCAGCTCAAGGAATACCTTACGTCGAGAAGGGACCAGCTCGGCAACGTCGAAAAACCATTTGGAACGCCGTCAGACGCGTCGAAGAAGAAGATCGAGAGCGGTTCTGTAACTCTGGCCGATGGCGTCACACTGCGGACAGATATCACGGACAAGGAGTACATCTATGCCATCAGCGACAAATTCCAAATTGACCAGGTGCAAGCACTCATCTTCCTGCGCTCCTTTTTCTATAATGAAGGCATCCCATCCATCACCTCCGACACCTCGATAACAGAAGAACTCCTTGAAGCCGTTACTCCCTTCTACCTCGCTGAAAGGCTCGCTGTAATGCGCGTCCTGATCCCCTTATTCCGCGCCAAAGAGAATGGTGACGACCTCCTCTCCGAACTTGCCTCAGAAATTCTCCCACAAATCATCCAGGATGGTCCCAAGTTCGCGGAAACGCTCTTGAACGAATACACACAGCGGACGAAGGAAAGGGTGCCAGAAAATCTCCTGAGTGATCCAAAGGCGGCTACGTCGTGGGCAAAGCAGAGTGCAAAGGAGCAGCTGGTGCTGTTGGAGGTGTTATTCTGGACGATGTGGGGGTATGTGCCGTGCAGTGGTCCTCTGGTGGTGAAGATTTTTGAGGCGGCATATTCAACCAACCTCGGCTCTTCTCAAACCAATGGAACATTGTTGTTGGACGAAGAGAGTATGCAACTACAGCAAGACCTGGCGGCCCTATGGATGCTTATCATGATCGAAGTGCTGGAACTTGAAAACATTGGTGAACCCGAATTCGTTGGTTCTGTCGACGAGTCGCAATCACGATCCACATATGTCGCCTCTTTCGATTCCATGAAGAAATTGCATGAGCTTGTGGTGTCTCACGGTGACAGCCAATTTGCGTGCACGTATCTCGCTTGGACATTCGTCCTTTCGCGTTTGGCGGATAGCCCTACACACGCCCCTTTCGTTGAATCCCTTTCCAGCTCCAATGGCCGGTCATTCTCAAAGAGCAAGGGACCAATACATATGCAAATGCTTCGGGCTTGTCTAAGCCCAGATGTTGGTCTCTTTCAGCTCCTCCTCTCACTTCTCACAAAATCACCTTTGTTCGTTACTGCGGTGGCGTGGAAGACTGGTTCCTGGATCACTGATCCCAACGCTATTGCATTCCGCTCCTTGCTGAAAGGTGTGTGCTGTAACCGTGTTTCACTGTTACAGGTATCCTCACTTTCGCCACTTTAGGCCTCATCATCGCTCTAGTCGAGCTCGTACCCGTCGAACACATACCTGATTTTGATCTCTTTGTCGAGGTTTGGGTAACGCTTTTCGGTCGCAGTGAAAGCCAGTCCATCACTGCCATCTGCGCACAGTTTTGGCAGGCGGATTGGCAACACGGTATTGCTCGTCGTGCAATCTTCGACGTCGCACGTTCTCGCTTCCCCATCCAATTCCGTCCCCTCCTACGACTATTACGTTCTATGACCGGAACCGGCTTCCTCGATACGGATTCACTCTCAACAGCTGATCACCTCATAGAGGCGCCAGAGGACCTCAAACAACAACGGGATTTATGCGGTCGACACGTCTTCTACTACTTCGACAAACTGTCGTCATACTCCCAAGTTGTACCCCTGTCTGCATGTAGCGGAGCCCATGCACTTTACGAACGGCAGCAAGAGCGATACGGGACCTCAGCTTCACAGGGACTCTCCTATATCAACCTAAAACCAATCAAGCTTCCTGGCGGTTCCACCCTTCCCGCTAGGAGTGTTGGGCGCGTCATCAGCGGGGACAACAGCGAGCACCTGGTCATCTGTTGGCAGCATCAGCATTCCGGTTGGAAGCTTATACTGGAGCTCCTGACAGACTATGTCAACAAAAAGCGCCTGCAAAACTCCGGCCCTTACCAGGACATATCGTTCGCGCCTAGAGGGAATGTCCAAACCCTATCCCTTCCACTGGCAGAGATCGGAGTGGATTTTGAGGCGGATGATGGCGAAACTCTTATCACAGAAGCCCTCGATCTCGTTCGGAGCTTGATCTACGATAATCCTGCTCAGGCAGAGCAGTTGATGCAAGCTATGGAAGCAGGTGATTCTGTCGTTGCACATACAATGACGGAAGCACAACCTCCTGACCTCGTTCAGCTTACGACCATGATCCTTGAAGAGGCACTCGCGAGGACCAATCCCAGAAACCGCACACCTGCACGAACGCAGTTGATTACCTCTGCTATGAGCGTTCTTGCCGCACTCCTTGCATTACCTGGATACTCAAACCGCGTCTGGTTGTACATCCGGTCTACAGCGGCACTATTTGGGTCGGACAAAACGACTGGTTTTGCCTCAGTTGCTCTTGCGTCAGAACGTACCACGGGGCACTATACCATGACGCTGTCGCTGCTCTATCTTGTCCAACAACTGTTCAGGGAGGCCTCTGTTTCTGTCCTCCCTGACAATCAGCGGCTCCAGCAACTCAAAGAGGAAGTCCTCTTACGGGCAGCTCGTTTCGTTCATACCGAGATTTGGGTAGAGCACCTCAGCTGGAAGTACGCGCAGTTAGGTGATCGGTTTGAGATTGGGAGGAGGCTGTCTTCTTTCTATTCCGAAATCCTGGAACACGCTCCGCCTACTTTGCGCGATGGACCGTTCACGACTCTTAGCCAGACTATCGCAGACGCGCTCTTGTTTAGAGCGACGACCTCGAGCATTAACCCATTAATTTCAGCCATCACCTCTGGTGGACACATCTTACGTATGCTCTATGCCTCTCGTCGGCTGAGCGACGCAAGACGTCTCGTGTTCCTCCTTGAATCCCATCTCCATCTCAGTGCTCTGTTGCTGAATTACAAACAACAATCCGTCCTGGCATCTACGCCATGCCTCCTCGAACAAACGCTCTCTTCTCGTATCGTTGGGGGAGCTTCCTCCTTCGACAGCGTCAGAGCGAAAGCTGATCCCATCGATGTCATCGCGAACTACGTCAAGGATCGGGATATGGGTGCCATGGTTCCGCTGGAAGCTATGCAGCTGTTATACGCTCTCCTATCGTCGCTGTCAGTGTCCTACTCGTCTCCGCCGACGATTATTGGGCATCTCAGCGACCCTGAGGCGACCGTAGCATCTTTGGTTAGGATTGCGCAGCACCCGTATGATGATTTGCAGCTGAGGAATGCGATTTGGAGGTTTATCGCGCTGGCGGTGGATAAGGAGCCAGCATTGGCGAGCTTGTTTGTTACTGGGAAGTTTAGGACACCGAGCGGGCTGGAGAGCAGGTTGGGTGGTGAGAAGGATAAAGGGAAGGAGACTGGGGGAGGAGATAAAGGCAAGGTGAAGGAGGGAGAGAAGAAAGAGAAAGGGGTAAATGCCACGGATGTCGCCCGCGAGGCGTTGGGAAGCTGGAAGGAGATGTGGGAGGCCAATCCACAGCTGCTTGCCTCTGTCTTGCGGTTCATTTGTGTTGTTTGGGAACACGGGCTGGAGCACAAGACCGTCCTCACTTCATTACGCGAGAATAATGAGCTCTGGGATCAGCTCAACGAGCTCGTTCAGAAAGACCTCGGACCAGCACCACCACATGAGACCGAAGCTTTCGTCGTTCTGGATAGCGCTCGTCACTCAAACGCTCATGACGCAGTATCATGTTATGCCTATCGAACACTTTCAAAGGCCTATGCTGTCCGTGTGTTCGGCCTTGACATCGAAGTTGGCGCCCAGTTGAACGCGAAAGACAAGAAGTCACTGAGTCTCCTCAAGCTCGAACCCTGCTTCAAGGAAGAAGATAGGCTTTCGGACCTCCTCTCTGATGCGTCCGCCAACACCCATTCCCCTGAACTCTACGACCGCCTGGTCGAACTCCTCAAAAGCAGTTTCCCCGGGCTGGTTTTGGAACATCTGGAAATCCAAAAGCCCAAAGATGTCCGCGAATTTGGCGACGGCTATGCTTTCAACGCCTCTCTATATCGCACGCGGCTACGCCCATACCTCCAACTAACAACTGCTGCACTGGAAGCTGTAGATTCGGCCGAAATGCAGCTTCTGTCCATCAATATGAACCTTTCCTTGACAGACGCACAGAAAGCCTTGACAGAGTCCTGGGAGTACCTTCTACGTAAAGTCGTTCCTTACATCAGAGGCGACAGCAAGGCGAGGATCAATCTTCTGAACATTGCTGCATTGATGTCATATGCCATTGCGGAGGAGTCGAGGTCAGGTGCAGTGATGGCCATGATACATCAAGCGCGGTTGTCACTTCTGCTTGCAATCTTGGAGCTTGCGTGGTTTGCATTGAAGGAACAACCCGAGGAGGTGCAGAATTTTGTGGAGATGGCCAAGAATGTACGAGGGATCATCTTGAACGAGGCTCAATCGCCAACGAACATGATCGTGCAGAGTTCCGTCGTTCCTTTCCATCGGACCCTTCTCCAGATCATCTATTACTCGGTCAAACAGGGAAGGTCCTTGGTCCGTCGAGAGAAGGCGCTCAATGCGGAGCAGAGGCTGATGTTTCTAAACTTCATCGAGGCCACTCTATCATTTGTCGTTGAAGCTCTTCGAGTCGTCTTCATGACTGCCCGTACGAGAGTAGATGTGGATGTTGATAGGGACATGGAGCTGTTGGTATCCGTTTTCGAGCAGTGCATCCGCAGTGATGTTACCCCCTCATCGACGTTTTGGCTCGTCAAGTGCCAGGAGACCGATGTCATCCGAACGAGCCTCGAGCTGTATGCGCACATTGATCTCGTCGGTCTCACAGATTTGCCTCTTCTTCACTCGAGGAAACAGCCCCTATATGCACCTCACCTCCTGCAGTTCCACATGGCGCTGGCGAGCAACGCAACTGCCGCCGAACGTCTAGCGAGCGAAGGCATTCTGACTGCCTACAGCAACAACTTCATCAGTTCCGCGATAAGCACTGGGCAGATTAACGTTGTGTTACCTGAGTTCCCTGGTGAACGCAGCCCGGCTCATGCCGCATATTGTTCAATGATCGCTACTATCGCAACCATCATCACAGCTCTCGGACGCCATAATCATTACTTTGACGCTGAGGTGTGCGGTTTCGTCCAGTTGTACGGGGAACAATTCGCTCATGTCCTTACCTGGACTATCGGAGACCCAATCACGTTCCCCCTACTGGAAGAGGCCGAACAGGTTGTCAATCTGTTTTACGCTGTCGCTGCGAACTCGCCCTCGGCTTCACAATCTAACCCCATAATGGAGAAAATCCTACGGTTCTTCACTACTCATGCTCTCAACCTGTTGCAACAGTTGAACTACGCAATCACTCATCCTAATCACCTTGCCAGCCTACTCGAACCCGTTACGGCTGATGAACGCTCGCAGCTGGAGAAGGAAAAACCTTCAGCAGATCCTTTAAAGCGGCCTTTGGTCACCCAGCTGTTGCATCGCTTGTTCAGACTATCCAGCAATGTCGTCGGGACGTTGATTGTGATTAGCAAAGCTGATTCTGTCCTCCTTACTCCAGAAGAAGAGTGGCCGCTCCATGAGGCTCTCATTGTGCCCGTAAGTCCTCCTTCCTTTTCTTCTGCAGACAATCATTAATAAATCTACAGCATTCGAAGGTCGTGCTTGGTGAACCAGCTTCACTTGGGACGCTGTTGGAGCTTGGCAACTGCACCTTGGACGTCTTACGTGACCTTGTTAATCGTCCACCGAACCAGAGCATCACAACAACCGCATTCCCAACAACTCCAGTTACAGAACCTCTAGACGTGCGGCGGAGCGTAATCACCGCCCGACGCAACCTCGAAGGAATCCTCACATACGCAGCTACACAACTTGTCATGTGGCTCTCGAAACCTGAATTCGAGCCCTCAACTTCACCCGATATGGATATTGAAGTGGATTCGAGCGTAATGACAATGGACGTCGGCAGACCTGACACCTCATTGAAAGAACGTGCACGAGGACCTGCGAGGGTGGCACAACCGGTGACGATGGCTGAACGATTGAGGAGAGGTATGACGAGTGAAATGGCGTCGGATTTGAAGGCCTTGTTGAACAAGGCGAAGCCAATTGTCGCCAAAAGTGTGGCGATCGTTGGAAAGGAGTCAGTAGATATTATGCAGGTGTTAGTCAACTTTTTGCAGGATCATATTAGTTCGACAGCTTGATCCCTTCGTGACGCTTTGCTTTGCGGTTTTTCTGCCTCTTCTCTCATCGTCGTCTTTGCTCTCCTTCGCAAAAGTATCATCATGTGATAGCAACCTCCTGTAGATAGTTTTTGTAATGTGTATTCCAGCGGGTCCTATTCTTCCTTCACTAGTGCCATCACTCGCTGCGCAGCGTTCTACGACCAACGTAACAACTTCGTACACGGACTTCTGCGGTGATCACCTGGACTGGAGAGACCACCTTGTGCCTCGTTTCTGTCCTCATCCCTCATCCTTCCTTCTCATGCCACAAACTCCCGCTCCACGAATTCCCGGAAAATTAGGGGATGCGGCAGTACCTGTGGCATGTTTTATAGCGGCAGTCGGTGCTCTTCTTGCTATCAAGGAAGTAAGTACAGTGATCTGTCCCGAGACCATTGGTCGTATATGTAGAATAGTACGCTGACATCCTCCGTTTTCCAGTATGTACACGAGCCATATATCGCACCCAAAATGGAGCAATGGGCGGAAGAGTTTGTAGCCTATCGTCGTGCCAAGCATAAGAGGCAGCTGTCCCTTCCCGCTCCCCAGGATATGCTGTCTCCTCTTGGTGGTTCTCCCGGTTGTTTGGCCAACCTCATGTGACCAACGCATTTATACCTCATTCCCTGGACACACCGGCATAACGTTGAGATGGTAAGGAAGTAACGGGGGTTAAGCAGAGAGATTTCCTCAGATTGTTAGTAGCGGTTCGAAAGACCATCTGCGACCCAGGTTGTTTTGTATATGCATCTTTTATCTCTTTTTCAGACCACAGTGTACTTTTATCGTTTTTGTTATGCCTTTCCGATTTGACGCTGGTACGATCTCCTCGCTGAGCGCTGATCGCCGAGTTGTTCTCAAATGTGCAATGTGGAGTATCGTCTGCAATCGACGAGTGTGAAATATCCCCCCAGGCCCCGGGGAAATACCACATTGCGTGGTTTGAATGCAACCTGCCGACTTACGTTCACACTCGGCTGGCCACTGCGAATCCGGACGAGACGAAAGAAAGTTCTGTCCAGTCAGTGGTATCTCTGGACTTGGTGGCAACAAGTATGCTAAAGGCATCAATCCCACGATGTCCATATGTCCGGCACCCTTCAAACGCCTCACCCACCTGCACATTCTCTGCTTTTAGGTCTAATGAATCGATTCTATTACCACCACATTCCTCAGTCAGTGAGGAGAGAAGCCGGACATGCTGCTAGAAGACTATTATAGCGACACTCTTCAACGTGTAACACACATTTCCTCGGCGCCACCCTCACATGCGAGAAGAGCTCAGGAGGCTACCTCGAGCATAAACGCACTAGCTACCACCACAAACAATCGAAACGGATACGCCGGCCGTCGGATATATCTCACTGGTTGTCTGTTGTCCCCCGTTGAGCCGGCCTCTCAATCAATACCTCTCACCCAACTACAAATATCGTCGTCAAGAGTTCGATGTCCTCCCAACATGAGCGCGACTCTCTAGGGCATGATGCTCACCCCAACCCGAATCCTCGCCGCGGCTATGACGATAATCTCGGCATATTCTCCGATTCACTAAATGTCATGCTTTATTCTCCACTCCTCCCTACTCGGGACTCTCTCGTTGAGTTGGCCGATTCTGAGGCGGCCGCTGAAGATCGATCAGACCATGCTATACCAGAGCCTGAAATTCCAGGTTGGTCATGGTCAAATACCCTGCCCTTGGCGCCAGTCAGCACCTCGGGGTCTGCTCAAACTCCTCCATCGCATCCCATTGGCAACAACAGCCAATCTCTCAGCACCCGAGCTCATGAGCAACGACTTCAGGCTCAGGCAACGCGGGTTTGGATCCCTTCCAGAGATCAACTATCCATCCAGTGCATGTGGTGGGGCTATCGTATGTATGTCCATCTCTTTAGTTTCGAATTTCCCGGTACCAACTCACGTCAAGGTTCCTCCCACCTCCCGTCGTTGATACGCTCGATGACGCACATCTCGAAGCCGCCAAACGTGCCGCCGTGATCACTACGGCACTCACTTGGCTATTCAACAACCTTCCCGTCGATGATTTCCATATCGCGCTTCGTCCCGCTCTCCAGCTACTCCGACGCGTCTTGCCCTATGCTAAATACATTGGAAAATTTATCTCGTGGAGCTGGGGCACTATCAAGATTTACGACAAAGGGTTTGGTGTCACAATCACTGCGACATGGCTACTCCCTATCGTTCTGGTACCAGGCGCCTTGTCTGAACACGATTGGCCGGCTAGTCCTGTCCTGCCTGAATCAGCACCTCTCCCTTCCAATCCAACACCTCAGCCCATTTCAGACCAGCCTACGTCCCTACCAGCTCCAACACCCTCAATAACCACACCACAACCACCCGAGCATCCGACACCCCTGCTGACCCCCGAACCCTTACCAACGCCCCCCATCACACCTCTCATCACACCTCCCATCACAACTCACACCATCTCCCTCACCACAGCTCCAAGCTTACCTCTCCCTTCGCCTCTGGAGCATGCAAATAGAAACCTCAATGAGAGGACACCTGTCCTTTTGCAAAGATGGCTAGAGCCTTTGAGCCCTCGACCTGCACCTGAAATCCAGGTGCAATTACCTCAATTGTCATCGCTACAAACACGGCAACCTAACGTCGCAGCGTACCCATCGCCTACGAATACCAATCCAAACTCCCCCAATACCTCCTCGACGACCATCCCAATGGATGTATCCAGGTCTATTTCTATTCCCAGATCCGTGCCCCATCAACTCTCAGTCACGCAAGATATGTTACCCTCACCGCCTGCAGATCCGAATGACTCACGACTCCTCCGAGGACCTGCATTGAAGTGCTCTCCCCTTCCACCGGAGGACGTTGCATTGCCTGTCTGAGATTGGGGAGATAAAGGAAGAATATGAGGTACCTCAAGGTAGCCGGGTGTATGATAGGAAAATAATTTTCATGACGAGCAATACGTACACTCTGGATGGCCGCTTGTTTTGTGATTTAGGCATAGCCCTGGTTGTACTTTTGACTCTACGCGCGCAACTAGTTGAGTGTATTATATTCCACCTCTCATTAAATACCAAGTTGCATCAATATGATATCTTTAGCCCCCTCCACTAGAAACATCCTTCCGCGAAGGATGCCCCAGGGTAACCATTGAAACATCGCTCAGTGTATATGGGTGGGTCACCCACCCCCCAAACATGCGTCGACTCCGTTGGCGAATACCAGAGGGCAACGCCCACCTTGGGACGCGCATAAAGCCTGGCACCAGGATTACTTATTCACTCAGTGAGAACTTCAGCGCCGTTGTTCGTGATCAGAATCATATGCTCTGCTTGAGCGCTCCTTGCACAGTTCTACCAATGATACCCGTAAGATACATGTTCACGTGAAGCACGAAGAGCATTGCTTACCTCTGTGGAAGCCGTCCAGTCATCAGGGAAAACCCAGCCCTGAGGGTTCCGTCCTTGGATAATGGATGGCTAGAACCAGTCAATACCAACAATCTAGCACAACATTCGGAATATATACATACCTCGATGGTGAAGCAGTGTCCGGGCCTCATGATTCCAGGTTCTTCATTTTCTGAATATGTAGGGAGGAAACGTTAGACGTGGTCGGGACAGGATGACACTAACTTACTGTGATGTAGGATCCATGGTCTTGTATGGAAAAACGTCCCGATACCATGCCCAGTAAACTGAGGCGACACGGAATAGTTTTCAGGAAGAAGGTCGGAGATCGCCTTCCCTATACCTCTGAACGTGCGACCAGGCCCACAAGCTTCAATCCCAGCTCTGAGTGCACGATTGGTCAAGTCAACCAACTCCCTTCCTGGTTGGTCCTGAGATGCTACAAGTGAATAAGGATCGAGGGCGGGAACGAAAACGTGGGTACACACGACGTTGCCCACTAGGAATGTTTGGGAGGTGTCACCGTGGTATCCGTCCAGGTAGACCGTGATGTCAATATTGACTATGTCCCCATCTTCTAATGGCCGACTGAGGAAGGCGTTAGGGTAAATAGGCTTGTAGCGGAACGTAGGAAGGACACACTCGTTGGGAATGCCGTGCACAATGACATTGTTGACGCTGGTGCAGCACGAACGAGGGAAGCCTAGGTATCCAAGAGGAGATGGGTATGCTTTATGAGAGAGGATGAAATCATGGATCGCTTTGTCAATTGCATTTGTTGTCACCCCGACCTGGGCAGGGGAATCAGAGCAATGAATTGGAAGGAGAGTCCTGTAACGCACTCTTATGAGAGACCCAGCAAACCCCCTGACCTTCTTCGCCAACCTCGCAGCATTCCGCAAGCGTATCTCGGCTTCCCCACCTAACTCGATTATGCTCTCTGGCTTGTCCGGTCCTTCCAGCGTCTCGTTTCCATTGTTATGAACATATGCAGGTTTGATGATATTGTCCGGGATGTATCGGGGCTTGATGTGTGAGACTCCAAAGACGAAAGGTTCTGGTGGCAGTATGACACTGTATTGACCAAAGTCTTCTATTTCCTCCAGTTCCTCCGGAGCTTGTGTTGCGTCGACAGAGTATCTTCTGGTGCTTGGAAAACCTTCAGCAGTACGTCGCAGGAGAATAGGTCTGCCTGTGTTGAGCAAAGGAGATCGAAGACGCGTCCACGCCAAGAGTGGGAGTCGGAACATATCCAAAGCATCCCATCACTGAATTCAATTTCACCTTCCCTTTGTCAGCTCTCATTCTGATATACAAGCGCCCATCGGTAGACAACATATTCGCAACATATTTTTACATTGAGTAGACCAATTTCTACTCTATTTTACAGCTTAACGATTCACGTTGATTGGGAACCTTCCAATCTAACCGGATAGACCGTTCAGCACCTGGTGTTAGCGTAGACTTGAGTAGTGAAGCACTAGTTCCAGGATGTTAGCCAGAAAGTTCCTCATCCACAGTCAAGAGAGATCTCACGTTGAAGTTGTCAGCGTTGCGAATCTTGTTGGAGTCGGAGAGACTCTGGTCGGCGGAGCAGCCGTAGGTGATATCGTCGGTGTCACCAACAGCGTGGGTGAGCTAAAGTGAATTATCCGTCAGATTATAGATAAGACTTGACTCAGGATCCAGATCATACCTCGTGCAAGGTGGTACCACCACGGACGTTGCGAGAGGCGACAGAGGTACCAGAGCAGAGGCTGGAAGTTGGGACCTCGTTGAAGAAGATGCTGCAGTAGTAGATCTATTGAACAGTTGTCAACATGAAGAGGAAGGATGATTCGATTAGATTCTCACGTTAGTGGTCGAGATGACGGTGTAAGCAATAACACCACTGGAGCAGGCACCGAGTTCGTCCACACAGCTCAAACTGTAAAACCGATGTTAGCTCCCGCCCTCAACTGTCGCCCTTGAGCGCCTAAGCAATGAATCACTCACGTGCGAGAGCTAGAGTTCTCGTTCGCAACAGCATTCAAGATCGAAGTAACCCTCGACGCAGTGTTGGAGCCAAAGTAAGCCCTGTACACGGAGTCGGAAGTGCCGCGGCTCGAGACGTATGAAGAACTGATCGAAGCCAACGACTTGGCTTCAGAGTAACTGGCATCAATGAACGACTTGCGCGAGGCGTTCGTGCAAATGTCCACAGCGCGCTTGTTGAACACCGGGAGCTCGCGTTTCTCAAGGTCACCAGTCACTTCCACTTCGACACTGCTCGAAGCAGCAGCGACTTTGGAGAAGCTGGCGTTGTCGTTGATGGCAAAGTTCGCAACGGGGGAGAAGGTGAATTTTCCGGGACCAGCAGTGGCGAAGTCGAAGAGGTGGGCGACTGGGCGGAGGGATAAGCTGTTAGCTGCCGATATCCATAGCATTTGCATCCGGATCCTTACCCTCGTGGTTCACGGTGACGGTCTCACCGGGCTTGATGAAAGCATACGCGCTGTCGTCAGCATCTTCCAACGAGACGCTCATCTACATCCCAAACCATCAGCTCACACCATAACACTCAACATTGGAATCCCCTTACCTTGATACCGGTGAAATTGACCTCCTGACCGTCCTTTGTGACAGTGAAGGACCTAGTCGGGAGCTTGTCATCGAGGATGGTGCCATACTTCAAGATCTTGACCGGCTCAGCACCGTTGTTGGTGACCGAGGCAGTGAATTTGAGGTCATCAATGGAGCTGACGCTTCCAGAGGGACCAGTGACCGAGACAGTGAGGCTGTCTGCCCTCTTGAATGGAGTCGCGAGAGCGGTGCCGAAGAGGCTAAGAGCGACGAGAGGGCGGAAGAGCATTGTTGTTGTGGACCGAAGAGGCTTCGAGAGCTGATTACACCACTGGGCGTTGGCTCTTGCTCTCTATCATTTCATTCCCTTTATACCTGCGATCCTTGTAATGTGTGGCGACCCAAAGGAAAGGAATGAATTGCTTTGGGTTTGGAGCATGTGGAAGAGGAGAATAAGGAAGTGCCATCGAGGTCTTTGAAAATGGTAGAAGGGGTCACAGGAATCAGATCTCATAGCGAGCGCATGGTCGGAAGTTGTTCAGGAAGTTGTATGATGTGGTTACCAGCCGTCTCTCATCTGCCCTCACGATTTGTCGCGAGCGGTGTGATATTTTTGGCCGCGAAATAACGGGTCGTATCCGGCACGATAAATAACAAATCGCGTTATACGCCTGGTCTTGGATGTTAATACGAGCTATATATCGGTATTATGAGGCATGCCACGTACGTAAGTAAAGAGCACCTCGAGAGCGCAACTCTTGAGGCCAACTCGGCCGACCCAGCCCCCCAGTGCTGGGAGCAATACAAAAAGGGCTTGGCGGGGATGCCTATCGGCAAGACAAAGATCTATAGATTTGCAGTCTCGCGAGAACATAGCACATCACCAAAAGAAGGCAAGAACCACAACCACATCTATATCATACCGCCACGAACATTCCCAATATCATCAAACGGCACATTTGAACGGAATGTCCGGCGACAGAAGCCCTTGAAAGCACGTTGATCATGAGATCCTTTGTTTGGATGACGAAGCTCATGACCCTCGCAACTTCGCGGTATGCGCCTGGTGGAAGTGGAGTTAATTGTGTTCTGCCGCTGAGCGGAGGCGTTGGTTGTTATGGTGTCGTAATAAGGCTGAAGAGTCGGGATTTGTTATACATACCCGAGAAATCTGGGGCGCCGGATAATCGAGGAGCCTTACGGAGCCATTATTCGGAGTTGAATACCAGGGAGGATCATCGGGTACTGATGAATGGGTACGACGATCGCGGTTGTCGATAGAGTGGGTGCACATGATTTTCCTGACCGGACCGTACGGAGTGAACTCCTCGAAAGCCGAGTAAATGGTCGAATGGATGATAAGAGCATTTCGAAGTAAGGTCACGGCGAAGACGGTGATGAGAAGGGTTCATGATAAAGGTGGTTGTAGCTTACGTCCACACATGATGCCGATGCTATAAACAGAACGTTGCGTGTTCCGTCGAAGCACTATGTCGCTCTTATCTCGGCACATCTGAAATGATGAAGACTCGCCCTCCATACCTTGAACCCATATCTGTACTGGCGTAAACTCTGATTTTGATTGAAGCACACTGATCGAGTCTGGATAAGGGAGATACTGGCGAAAAGGTGGGAGTGCGTGATTGAAGTGTACTTATTTCTGGTATCGTATCTTACCACATCGTGCGTGCGTGCTTGCGATGTTCGGTTCCACAACGCAAACCCTATTATCGAACCGCGACACGAGTATCAAGGCTATCAACACAACGGCCGCCTTCCGGGCTGGAAAGTAATTGATATTATGCATCCCAAAACCAAGAATATCACGCACACCACCTGATCCAATTCAAAATTCAGGGTAACCATATCCAAAACATTACCCTCACCCCAACCTGGCTTTCTTTCTGCTAGGGCCGTTTCCACCATTTGTTGTTTGGCCAGCGTAGCCCCCGCTGACACTAACACTAGTGAAGCTGGTCGTACTTCCGGGTTTCGAATGTGGTTGACCGAAGGGACCAGCCACATGACCACCACCGCCATTATGACCAGCACCAGCACCAGCACCTCCTTGATGGGAGGTATTCTGTGCGGGGAGAGGCATCATAGAAGGTGCCTCGTCTTGCGTGATGCGGCGGTGAGGAGGAAATTGGTGTACTGGTACTGTCTCAAATGCACTGCCGAAAAGAAAGAGCACATGAGAAAAAATTGTGTGAATATTGGTAGAGAGCGAGAGGTGATGACCTACTTCCATGTGGGTTTCGGATCTTCGTAGAACCATTTGTGTTGGAGCGCTTCTTTGGCAGTCAGCCTGTTGTCAGGATCATATGAGAATAGCTGGCGAAGGAGATCATAGCCCAGGTGTGAACGGATACGAGAGTGACACCACTCTTGCAGGCGGTTGGTGTATCTGATGTATACACAATCATCAGTCTCGGAAAAATCAGAAAATGACACGTATACGCACGGATCTAGGCGCTTCATATTGTGATACTCTGGCATGTCGACAACACCGGGCCAATCCTTCTCTAAAATGACACAACACATGAGCGCGGAGCAATTCTGGGAGAAAGAGAACGCCACAAACCATCTGGTGTACCCAACACTTCGAAAATCTTCAAAAGCTGATCACGTTGGAAGGGTACGTTCTTCTTTGAATCAAGTTTCGCTTCTTCGCCTTTGAAAATAGGGCGAAGGCTGGCAAGTTCAGCCATAACACAGCCTACGGCCCAACAGTCGATAGCTTTGTTGTAATGCTTGGCGCCCATCAGGAGTTCCGGTGCACGGTACCATATGGTCACGACCACCTTGTCGCCAGCGAAGAGGGGTTGAAGGGGCTCATAGCATAAACGTGCAAGGCCGAGATCACCAATTTTGACGACGCCGTTAGAGGTGATGAGAATATTCGCGGGTTTGAGGTCACGGTGGAGGATGTGGCAAGAGTGGAGATAGAGGAGACCATTGAAGAGTTGATAGATGAGAGATTTGAGTACGACGTGGGAGATTGGGGCGCGGATGGTTTGGGAGTGGTGGTGAATTATTTGCTGCAGATATGTCAGAAGGGGTGTGCTGGAAGAAGTTGGGTGACGGACCAGAAAATCATGTTCCGCGTATTCGAAGACCATGTAGATGGATTTGTCTTCCAGTATGACCTCCTTGAGCGCGACAATGTTCTCATGATTAATCTCTCTGTTCAGCTGAGCAGATTATCAGGATTTAGATCGGAACCTGGCTGGAATGCAACGCACCGCAATTTCTCGGATAGCACTCTGACTGATCCCAGTGTAGGTGACCACATCGCCCTCCTTATCTGGTTTGAATTTCTTGATAGCATGCACCCTCCCGTCCTCCTCCAGGCTCTGCGCCTTGTATACTCGGCCATACGTTCCAGAGGATATGAACCCGAGGATAGCGTACTTGGAAGTGACAGCGCGGTGGCTGGCATCGCGCTTCTGCCTGTAAAGGCGCATGGGATCATGCTGGAGGATGTTATTCGACCACTCGTCGAGCATAGCGCCTGAGGAAGATGTTGTAGTTGGATTTCATGCCATAGCGATTTGGCTGACAGTCAGCGACGGAGTCACTGCAAAATCGAGTGGCACATGAGAACAAATTACTGCTTATGGAAAACATCGACTGGCCAACACCAGACGCGATGCATATGACGAGGCTCGGTAACAACCACGACAAACCATCCCAGGCTACCAAAATGCCAACGCCAGACAGTTTCACATTCACCGTTGGAAAGCTAGGTTCGTAGACGCGAGCTCTATCGCCCAGGTACCCGACTAACACCGCAATTCAGACGCTGGTATGGCTGTAAGGCCGGCGATACGGACTACTACCGCAACTGTATATTGATACATTTCTAGATTCTGCTCGGCGAACGAGCACACCTCATAGAGTTCCCTTCGATTCTACTACCGCCCGGCGCGACAACTGGATCGATAGTCAATATATCGGTCACTCAAAATCACGCTGAGGAGAAACGACGCGACACCGAATTTTGGGAGTTGCAGGAGGAGATTTTGAAAGAGTTTGGTGTTGCCTCACCCGAACCCCCGAAACTGCAGGTGCGCCTCCTTATCAGTTTGTCCCGAAGTTGGCGCTAACGACAGAATCCATAGCTACGAAATGTTACACAGACATCCGTAACTCTGGAATGGCCACCGATCAAACTTGCGACAGCCAAACTCCGTTCACTAGATATCTACCGCAACGGACAGCGACTCGCCGCTATACCCTCCCCCCACAACAATACCTCCACCAAACTCTCGGGCCTTGAGCTTGGTACTGAATATTCGTTCCAGCTCATCCTCCGAACAACTGCTGGCACATACCCCTCGAATTTGCTTCGCGTCCGAACACATACAATGACGGATACCTCAGGTATCTGTGTGTGCTTCGGAAATGTACAAGATCCCGTGTTGTTGGAGAACGCGAAGATGGCACTGCAGGAGATGAAGGCCAAGTGGAGCGACAAGATTCAGATTGATACCACACACTTTGTGTGTACGACACCTGCGGCGACACCTTCCGGAGCTCAAGCTGCTGGAAACTCTGGGGCACCTGGAGTCGAATATCAGCGCGCATTGCAGCTGAGTATACCAGTGGTCCAGCCACATTGGATTCTCGCGTGTCATGCTGAGAGAAAGTGGGTAGGAAGTCACCGCTTATTGTCGAACTGCACTAACAACAATACAGGATGGTTCCTATTGCAGCTTACTACCTCGGCGCACCCAACACACCACAAGTCTCGGCAGGCTTCAACCGACCACAATCCATGTCCCAAGCCTCACTGCACCATTCACCCACCACGTCTACTCCCAAGGCCGCGACATCCTCCAATCGCGCATCCATGCCTCCACCCTCCCGAAACACAGCTGGCTCTTTACCTGCCGCTTCTGGATCATCTCACACAGTCCGCTTCGAACCTCCACAGGAAGCAGACGAAACCCACAGCGAGGAGGATCGCCGCCAACAACAGCAACGACAAGGACAAACAACTACGTCTTCTCCTCCACCGACTTCTGCCGATGCGCACAGACGCTCCAGCTCAATGAAGCGTGATTTCAAGTTCCCCCCATCTTCCCCACCTAGCGGTGACAATGACAGCGGCAGTGGGTCGCCCAAGATCGCAGAGGACGCGCAGAAGATGAAGGGCCACGCGAAGGCGCAGGAGAGTGTTATTTCACCTTCGAGTATTGAGGTTCCGCCCCCGCCGCCGGTGGAGAAGGAGAGATCAAATAGTACGGTTGATGATGGCGAGGACGAGGTTGGAGATACGGTTGAGGTTCCGTTGAATTAGAGTGTCGTAGTTGCGTGTATTGCGTGTGTTCGATTCTCGTTTACGCGATGTTTGTTAACTTGGTACTGGCTGGAGTCTCCTGCGATAACTTAGACGAAGCTAGCGATCGTGGTGGCACACAACGTGTATCTGGGGCACAAGGATGCTGACACGATACGTTGAGGCTCTACGCATCATACACAGCTGGCAGTACATAACGTTGAGCGGCTCAATCGACTGACGTATAACGGGGTGGTAGCTCCTCAATCTGAGGGGTATCTTCATGCAATCGAATCCCGCTGTCTGCATGCCTGAATACTGTATTCCCATCCGCAGTTATCTCAATATGCGGCTGTAACGAGACCCCATCCCCCCTATCAACCCCTCCATCCCCAGTGCTTGCAAGCTGAGGAACATCGGTAGAACGGTTTACCTCAGCCGCTGGTGCAGGACCCTCGTGAATAAGACTTTCATGAACGGGACCATCTCGATCCCTCCGGCGAATCGAGATAGGGCTCGTCGATGTCCCAGCTACATGCGTACCCAGGACCCGTTGTTTCCGCACAGTGAGAGGCGCTAAGAGTGCTGGTGATGTCACTGGTACATTAGGTGATGTGCCTGGTTTGTTGAGAGGCAGGTGCTGCCCAGTATTGCGTTCCTCAGGACCAAAAGGACCACGATAAGGGTTAAGTCGATTTTTGTTTCGTTGTTGGATCCTCCAGCGCCACCAAACAAAGATGGTGAGGATGCAAACAAGAAGCACAAAAGCACCGAGAACCCCACCAACAATCGCTCCGATTGAAGTCCTGGACGGCCCTCCGGAATTTCCTCCTGGATTACCGGTAGAGGCAGGTGTGGGATTTAGCATTTGACTGGGTGTTCCGGCACCATTGCCACTAGAACTCGCAACCGCTGCAGTGCTATACTTGACAAGCAGGTACTGAAGGCTCAAGGGTTGTCCAATCGTACCCGAGCCGAGATAAGTGACAGTGAGGTTATGGGGACCGGCTCGAATTTCTGGTGTTGTGAAGTAGACCTTGCCAAATGTCAGGCCTAAGGCAGATCGGGTGGGTGCATGGGGGTCAAGAGTGAATTTGGTGACTTCGCCAGCGTCAATTGACCATGTCGCTGTAGCGTTATCCACGTCAGAGGAAAGGTCGAAAGCAATGCCCACCCAAGTGACGGAGGTTCCTTGGTCTTGGTAACCACTTTGTCCAGTGCGTCGAATGGGTAATGGAGAACTCACCGACGAATTGAACCCTCGCAGTGGAATTTATATGTGAGGCTGCTTTCGCGAAACCAAGGTCCAACCAATGAGAATCAAATTGAACCGCACTGTCCGTGATATGGAGATAGATGTCCTTATTTTCCAGCGACAACCCCGTAGACGGGATGTACAGGATTTGGTCGAGGTAGTAAGACGTCTGCGGTTGAACTTTGAGGTCGATATATAACCGATGTGGTCCATCTGAAAGCCCCCTTTTCCCACATAACTTTCCACTATATCCCAAGGTTAAATTGTGAGAGATAGAATTGCCTATGCTTGTGTTATCGATGAAACATTCGAAGTTAACGTCGGGTGCAGCCGAGGGACCCGTGGAATTGGCAATCCTGGTGCCTCGAACTTCAATCGCCGTGCCTTTAAGGCCAATCAGTTGTCTACCCAAGGGAGCGAGTTCAACAAACCATTGAAGTCGAGCAACACACTACCACCAGCCGAGGTCTTGTGTACTGTGTGCATATATGGTTCAAAGTCAGCAAACCCTTCAACAGCGCCGATGGTCCCATTTTCTTGAGTCCATGCAGGACCAATGTAGGTTATAGATGAATCTGTGTCGTCGAGCACGATTGCACGGTTCAGGTGGCTGCTTGACATGAGCTATCGGTGGGTAAAAAGTCTCAGTTCCGGTCGTGATAGGTCGTCAAAACGCGAATATTTATAGAGGTGAAACCACCCCAATCTTCTCAGTTCAATCAACTTCCAGGCCTTCATACTTGACAGTGTGTGTTTCATGCACTGATCTTAGGGCTCGGGGTTTCTTTCCTTGCAACTTGATTGGCACAACGATGGGACGACTTGGCAGCTACCGCAACAAGCACAACCGATTGCTTCTCACATACTCATGTCTATAATGGCATGTTGATACGTACTCTGCTGCAGCTGATCGATAGTTTTGTTGATGGAAGCCATATCAGGAGACTTCCCATACGACCACCGTGGAACTTCATATTCTTGCCAAGGAATCATTCACATTATGATTTAAGATATAGACCAATACACAATACTCCTTGATAGCTCATTCTAAGGTATAGTAGGGTGGCAGCTCTTCTATCTGGAGCGAACCGGAGCGGTTCTGGTGGATTGCATTCGGTGTGGTCGTCTCAATCGACTCGATGTGCAGCTGGTGTGGCGAAGGCCCATCTCTCCTGACGGCCGAAACATTTCCACCGGCCATGGGAAGATAAACGGCGCCAATTGGTTGTTCTACTGCAGCCTCTGCGTCATTCTGCTCTTGAATCTCTCTCAAAGCATGAGACATCGACGGTGGAGTTGCTATTCCAGCAGGCTCTCGTCGTTTCCTCGGAACTTGGACCGTCGCCCCCGGAACCGTGGTAGGCGGACTCGACATTACAAGAGTGACCTGGCGTTTTCTAAACGCTCGAGGTGGAACTCGGTTTAACGGAGGGGTCATTATCTCGGAGGACAACACACCAGACTTGGTGCGCCTGGACGGCAAGGAGGGATAAAAACCTCCCTCTGAGTCGTATGGTATGAAAGGACGTGCACAAGTCTGAGTCGGTCGCACGTCTTGTTGGTTGTTCAAGCGTCTCCAAAGAACACCTGCAATGAGGACGAGAGACACAAGGGCCCCGAGGATGGCACCGACAATCATCCTGATAGGCGGTCCGGAAGACCTTCCAGGACCACTATTGGGCGTTGCGACGGTGCTAGGACCTACAAAAGAGCCATTCCTGATAAGTAGATAGTCGAGGACCATGGGCTGTGTCTCGTTCGAACCCAGAAAGGTGACTGTGAGGGTGTGAGGACCAGTTGGGTATTCTGGTGTTGTGAAATAGACCCCATTTAATTCCGCGGCAGGCGATGCAAAAGAGGAGGAAGGGGAGGTAAATTGAGTGGGTTGCCCGTCATCGATCGACCATGTGCCCGTAGTCACATTGCGCGGAGAGTTATCGCTAGATAAGCCTACCCAAGAGATGGAAGTCCCTGAAATGTGATGATTACTCTCTTCAAGTCATTCAGCTCATGACAAACGAACCAATAAATCGCAGTTTAGCGGTTGAATTGGTCTGATAAGTTCGGGACATGGTGAGTGTACCAGCATAATCAAAGAGCTCCCAATGGGGCTCAAGCTGGATGGCGATGTCTGTATCGTCGAGACGGATGACTTTGTTCCCCAGTAGCACGCTCGGCGACGGAACATAGAGGATCTGGTCAATATAGTATGATATATGTCCATGGGTTTGATTTCTGATATCGACACGCAGCTTGTGCAATCCGTCCGAAAGCCCCTGTTTTCCACAAAGCATTAAATTATGCCCCGAAAGGGGTTGGATAGTGAGGCTTGCGCGACCTATACTCGCATCGTCGACAAAACACTCGAAGTTGGGGTCGGTTAGATTCAACTCCTTCAGAGCAGCCTCGTTTGTGATTCTTGTGCCCCAGACTTCAATGGCCTCACCTTTGGAACAGTTAGTCGGAAGTCATCCAATAAGAAGAGTTCAACGAACCGCTGAAGCTGAATAAGACCGTACCTGAGTCCGTTGAGATCTTGTGGAGGGTGTGCAGGTATGGCGCACCATTTTCCCCAAGATGATCCATGACTTCATTCTCTTGTGTCCAGGGGCCTATGTAAGCGATGGATGGATCCGCGTCATCAAGGACGACTGCTCGGTTCAGTGTGCTGGTCAATATCATCGATCCGCTGGGGGAACTACCGTCAAGGCTTAAAGTATGGGCAGTGGTGGGAGAAAACTACGTCGGCTTCTTGGGTTCCTTGGCTCAATCACTGGCAGTGTCGACGGGTTCCTGATGGTGTGTATCTAGAATATCAATATCATATACATTGACTGATGCAAGAATGCGGACTTTAGATGCTTAACGCACATATGCAGGCTTGTCCACTCCCAAAAGATTCGAAGTCCCAATTGGCCAGCGACTCTGGAGATATGTATCTCTTTCCCGTGAACATTGACGGCCAGATTATCATGTGGGGTTCGGTGATTTATAGACGGAGTGACCTCTTGCCACATGCGCTGAAACAGGGCTGCACTGAGTGTGCGATCTTCACGGTATCACCCCTGCCATGATGTTCGTGCCCGAGTCTGACACACAGGATAGTGTTCAACCGCGCCCTTGATTCTACTGATATTTTTTCTGGCTCCGTCGAGGAGACACCATTAAACATCCGAGACGAGGTATAGTGCATTGGGTTGGATCTGGAGATACCTGTCATGTACCAAACACTGGTCTAAGCGTGTAGTGAATTAAGCGATAACAGATGAATAAATCAGACGCAATGACGCAAAGACATCCTATCTTACGATCGTTTTGAAGATGTCTTTTCGATGTCGTCAACCGGAGGGGCGCCCCATACGAGTCTTATTCTTTGGATCCAGACCAAGGAAGCATCTTACCCAAGCGCTGGAGGACACCCCCAGCCTCATTCGATGGTGATGCTTGCGTAGGCACTGATGCCGTCGTCGCCGTCGTAGTCGCATCCCCACTCTCCTGTCGCCGCACACCAGCAGAACCACCAATACCTGTCGCAGCCTCGACAGCACTCTCCATTATTCTCTGCTCCTCATCCTTGCTCAATGCAATTGGTGGCGATTTGGGTGCCATAGCGAGGACGGGCGCCGGCGATGGGTCTGCGGAAGGTATTGAAACTGAAACGGTACCGGAAGGAGTACCCGCACGCGCCAGAGCTTTAGCTTCTTCGTCGATATCGTCAAACACGTCTTGTTTGACGGCGCTGATAGAGTATGAGTAGATTCCGAAAGCGAATAGTCCGAGCCCGAGGCCCGTTAGAGCGTTGCGCAGGCGGAATGGTTCGCGAGCGCGTTGGAGGCCGGGGGACATTAGCTAGAAGAGAAATTGGAAGTAGTGTGAATAATCCTTGGTTATTGGTGGAGGAAGTGGGATGTGCGCACCCCGCTTTTGGGTCTGTAGGATTGTTGGGCTTGCCTTCGGTCGAGATATTGTGACATGGAGATGTTGGCTCTTTTGCGCCCTTGGATTGTTGCACGGAATGGGTGGTAGGCTTTCGGAGGTCGACAAACACGCTGGTGCCAAACATCTAGGGTCGTCGGCCCGGCCCGGTATCACAATGACGTCCCCGCTTCAGAATCTACAGGACTCAATGGTATCAAGCCTTAAGTATCTCAGTCGTAATGGCAATCGACTGTTGTATATACCTATCAAGCTTTAAGTATCTATGAGCAGTAATGAGTACAGAGTTGGAACGCAACAGTAAGGCTAACTCACCTCAGTCGTAATGGCAGTTGACTGAGGTGGTACGAAGAAAAAGACACTCTATATATCCCCAACCCATCTGATAAGGATCACGAGCTAGCAACCCAAGCCAAAGGAAAATATGATAGATGAAATTCGTTTCAACTGGTGCCTCGTGAACCATTCCTACTTCACCAAATGCAGAATCCCTATTGATGCACTGATGCTCCAGTGCACCCGATCCTTCGCTCAACAAATGGACGTCAAGTACTTCACGGAACTGGTGAGGACTTGTGTGCCTAGATAAGAGGTAACTATGTTTGTCCGAAATTTGTGGGTCTACTCATCCCAGGACCTAAGATAGGTTGGCACTGGGAAGTGTTTCGTGAAAGACGCAAAGCGTACCTAGGCAAGGGACCGAGACATCGCATGCGATCTTGCTCTTTCCAGCTCCATTGCGCTCGATGGTCATGTGGGGCTATGGGTCAGGCTTGAGCTCGACAAACCGTAGGTGACTAGGCTCTTTAGTTGGACACCGAAAATTGAACCGGGCATGCATCTGAGTATTGAAGGATAGTGATAGGCACCGTCGTCATCGCGAAGAACCGTCTTGAGCTCATGCCTGAGCATCTGCGGCCCAGGAGCAGCTTCCTCCTGATTATCTTCCAATTCTCAGCTGACGGCACGACCAAGCTCAGAGTCTCCAGAAGGCACTTGAAGCTGTAGAGCTATAGTGCATCTATATTCCAAGTTCTCTAAATACTGTAAAACTATTTGCAGATCTAAAAGTTGTCGGTCCTTCTCCACAGCAGTAGATGAAATCGAATTTCTGTCCTCGAGCGGATTTGTCTCACGTCACTGGCTTGTCGGATCAATCGACGACATATACGATCGATACATAGGTTTACATTGCACTTCATTTACTGAGTTAAGCTGAGCTACACCGTTATGTAGGAACAGAGGAACAGGCCTTGGAAGAACCTGAATTGGCCCCTGAGGGGTAGATATTCCCACGGTATGATGACAGCATAATGCAGCAATAACGACGCGTTCGACCTTGAACTCAAGCGACCAGGCCTGGCACCCACTATGTCCTTGCCGCATGAAGACGAGCATCCCGGGTCACGAGAACATGACACGCCAATTGCGAGGAGCCCGACTGGTTTGTCCGACATGAGTGACAATGGGCGGCGGGACCAGAAACACCGGGTCAATGGCCATCTGCGTGCTGGGCACAGTAGACATCTACAAGGGGAGGATGAAGAGGAAGAGGACGATCAAGCGGAAGAGCAAGAGGAGGACGAAGATGACGAGGACGAGGATGATGAAGACGAAGATGAGGATGCAGATGAAGAGGAGGAAGAAGAGGAGGAAGACGATGAGGAGCCGGCGTTGAAGTACGACCGTATAACTGGAGCCATTCCCGACCTACTTAAAAAGGACTCTGCGTCTGCGCTCGCGATATCACATAACCTCATGGTATGCCTCCGTCTTTCCTCAGTAACTTCAATTCGACTCACCCGAATAGGCACTTGGAACGCATGCGGGCATTATCCACCTCTTGGACCTCACCGGAAAACGCATCAAGTCATACAAACCACACTATGCATCCATCATTGATATATCTCTAGACACCAACGCTGATTTCGTAGCAACGGCGTCGATAGACGGTTCGTGTATTAACTCGCGTTCAAACGCATATACCAATGACATAGTTCTTAGGACAGGTCGTCGTGCATTCAATCAATACGACTGAGTCTTATGCGTTCGACATGAAGAGACCTATGCGGACAGTTGCCCTCGAGCCGAATTTTGGGAAGCGAAACACTCGGGCTCTAGTCCACGGCGGTTTGGCTGGGGACTTAGTTCTCCGGGAGAAGGGCTGGTTAGGACATAAGGAGACGCTATTGCATTCCGGCGAAGGTCCTATCTGGCAGGTGCGATGGAGAGGGAGGTTGATTGCATGGGCGAATGATCTAGTATGTGTTCACGCTCCTCTTACTCCAAGACCATCCTGAGAAACATTCTTTCTATAGGGAGTCAAAATCTATGACCATGCCTCTCAGACACGCATTACATTCATCGACAGACCACCAGATAGCCCCCGAGCGGATCTTTTCAAATGTACCCTCCACTGGCAGGACGACTCTACCCTTCTCATCGCCTGGGCCGACTTCATCAAGGTCGCTCGTATTCGTGAACGACCACGGACCACAACATCCTCCAGCACGGCAAACCTCCCTCCCTTCGTTGTCGAAATCACAGCCGTTTTCCAGCTGGATTGTATGATAGCCGGGATAGTCCCTCATCCAACACCTACACCTAAGGATGCACTCTCACTTATGGGTAACACACCAGATGCAAAGCCCACAGAAAAACGAGCACCACCTCTCACATCCTTCCTTATCATCGCATACAGTCCTCCAGAGACCTTTACTGACGAAATGACTGAGGACCGGGCACGACAAGCACGTAAGCAGGCTGAACGTCCAGAACTCCGTATCATTTCACGCGCAGGGGAGGAACTTGCAGCGGATGCCATAACCATCACAGACTTCCAAAAGTGGGGGTGTAATGACTACGTTCTCGTTGAGGGCGTGAGCAGTGATGATCCTACTGGGCTGGATCCGGAGAACAGGTGTTATGTTGTGTTGAGTCCGAGAGATCTTGTGAGGGTCCGGCCGAGGGATAGGAGGGATCATGTTGCGTGGTTGTTGGAGAGGCAGAGGTATGAGGAGGCGTTGGAGGAGGTGGAGAAGATTGAGGCAGAAGGGTTGTTGAAGAAGACGGGCCCGGTTGTGAAGCCGGCAGGGGAAGGTGAACAAGGGGAGGGAGAGGGGAAGGATGGGTTGAATGCGGTTGAGATTGGGCAGAAGTATATCCGGCATCTTGTGAATGAAGGTATGAGACTCATAGAGTTGTGCATTCTGGGTGATGCTGATGGGTTGTATCCCGCAGGCGAGTTTGTTAAAGCTGCGAAATTGACGCCAAGGGTGTGCGGACATGACCCAAAAAGATGGGAAGACTGGATTTTTGCGTTTGCGGAGAAGCGGCAGTTGCAAGTGAGTGGGTTTGTGTCTATATGCATTCGTCGGGGCTTATGGATCATAGGCGATCATCCCTTACGTCCCCACCGACTCACCTCGGCTGGATCATCTCGTGTACGAGATGATGCTTGCGCATTTCTTGGCCCATGACCGACAGGTAATCCCAGTGCCCCATTCTTGTTCTGAGCGCTGATGTTGTGTTTTAGACGTTGCTACAAACAATCAAAGAGTGGCCGCGAGAGATTTATGATATTGGGGCTGTCATTGTCGCCGTTCGCTCAGAACTGGATAAAGTCTCTTCACAACCCAAGTCAATATCCTCCACACCTGGGGCTGTAATTCTCATGGAATGTCTAGCTGAACTGTAAGTTCTGCCTTTGCTTTCCAGTGCGCATACCAACCGGTGCGCATTTTAGATACACGGCCAATCGCCAACCAGGCAAAGCTCTTCCATTCTACCTCCGTCTCCGAAGACCAAATGTGTTCGAGCTAATCAAGGAACACAACCTATTTACGGATGTGCAAGATCAGGTGTTGTTACTTGTAGAGTTTGACCACGAGTTGATGGAGAAACGAAAGGCCGCGGGAGGGGATCCGGGGCAGAGCGAGGCGATTAGTTTGTTGGTGAATAATATCCACTCGATATCTGTGAGTTCGCTCCTTGCCTGTCTGTTTTGGTGAGGTGTGATTACTAATTCGGTGTGGTCACAGATTATTCGCGTGGTGCAGCAGTTGCAGAATAAGCCGTATTATTTGTTTTTGTACCTTGATGCGTTGGTGGAGAGGGATCCGCATTTAGTTTCCGAGTTTGCGGATTTGCAGGTGAGTCGTTGGGTCCCTTTTTGTAGTGGTAATGTGTTAATGGTGTGCGTAGGTCAAGTTGTATGCGGAGTTCGCTACGAAGCGGTTAATCGATTTCTTGCGCGCGAGTAATTACTACAACCTCGAAATGGTGAGTAGCCAGTGCTCGTGTGGTGTCATGTATTGAAGGAGTTCGGCAGGCGTACGAAGTCTGCAATGAACGTGATTTGGTCCCGGAGATGGTATTCCTACTTGGGCGGATGGGCAATAACAAGAAAGCGCTAAACCTCATCATTGAACGACTCGGCGATGTCCAACGGGTACGCAGACCTCGCCTCACCCACACTAAAACTGATACCTGCCCCAGGCAATCGAATTCGCAAAAGACCAATCCGACGACGACCTCTGGGAAGACCTTCTCAAATACTCTGAAACACGACCAACCTTCATACGGGGCCTGCTCGAAAACGTCGGCGTCGAAATTTCACCCATACGACTCATACGCCGGATCAAGAATGGGTTAGAGATCCCTGGGTTGAAGGAGGCGTTGATCAAGATTTTGCAAGATTTCCATTTACAGATTTCGTTGTTGGAAGGGTGTAAAGAGATTTTGGGTGGGGATTGTGCGGAGATGGCGGGGAGGTTGCAGAGGGGGCAAACGAGTGGGTTTTTCTTGACTGGTATGTGTTTTGGTTTTTCTTGATCTATATATGTGTGTCGGGTGTTGATACTTATGATGTGTCCATAGCGAAGACGACGTGTCCGATTTGTGCAAAGGCGCTGCAGGAGAATCCGCAGTCGCTGTTGATATTGTTTTTGTGTCGGCATGTTGTGCATGGGTCGTGTGTGTTGGATGGGAGTGGAGGGGGAGGAGGAGGGGATTTGGTGAGGAGTTTGGAGCCGTTTTTGCATGATGTTGGGCTTGGTGGAGGGAGGAAGGGGATTAGTGCGAGTGTTGCGCTGTGAGTGATGTTTTCCTTTATTGTTTCTTTCGAGTGCTGATTTGGTGGATAGGGAGTCGATGATTAAGTTGAGGTTGGGAAGAGGGTGTCCGGTTTGTCATAAGGCCGGAGAGGGCCAACGGACGTGATGGCTCGCGGTTTTGGGTTTATTTTCTCTTTACTCGTTTGCATATTCCATCCCATTCGTTTATCATGATATTGTGTACATGTTAATACATCAATGATATACCCAACCAAAGCCTATTCCGAACAAGATAGAAGAGAAAGATCAACAGGGGTGGACAACATAGAATAAATATTAATAAATAGGTAGATCAGTGAAACAGTATTGGAATCATCAAGAAGGCCGTTGGCTCATCCGTATACGAAGGAGTTCTTCCATAAGCTCTGTGCGCTGCTGCAAAAGTAGATACGTCCGTCGAGGATCGTAATCGGGTGATTCAGAAAGAAGAGCCTTCCAGTCGCGCGAGGATGGCTCGGGATGTCTGGTAGATGACGTAGGTGTGGAGCGGGGTTGAGGTCTGGGCTTGGATTGCGACTTTGGACGGGTTGGTGTACGTGGACCGGGTGGTGGAGATTGTTTGTGGGTCTGGTCGCGGGGTGAGGATGCGGCTGGTGGAGAGAGAGAGAGGGAATGGGCGAAAAAGGAGGAGAGTTCGGAGTCGTGGTCGACGAGGGAGATGTAGCCTGTTCGACGGATTGGAGGGGTTTGGCGGGTGAAGGAGGAGTCGTCTGGGGGTATGTGTACATGGGGCAACCGTGTTGTCTGAGATGAACTTTGCGGGTATTGAGAGGTCGGTATCTTGGTTTTAGATGTGCTTTGGCGGAAAGGAGATGAGGTTGCGAGTGGGGAGGCGATGGTGGTGTGGAGAGTGTCGTCTAGATCGGTTGTGAAGAGGAGGGATGTGGTGGTGGGTGTGGGTGGTAGTGGGACTTCGGTGAAAGGGGGGAGGAATGTGATTGTGGATGAGGGAGATGGGGAAGGCTGGACTTGGTCGTGGGGTGTGGTTCGGGAGGTGGATGGGGAGGGTGCGAGACCAAGAGAGGAAGAGGTAGGGAGGGACGTGGTTTGTGTTTCGTTCGAGTAGGGCTCTGGGGTGTCCCTTGCTCTGCCTTTGCCTTTATCCTTCTTGTGGTCGAGGACAGGGGTAGACGGCACGAGGCCAAGCTCCTCTCCGATCCAACATAGAACCTCGGCGACATAGACAACTTCATCCCAGGCGCCCGCAGCGAGGAGCCTCGGATCTAATTTACTGAGACCTACATCTGTCTTGAGGACATCTGTCTCGAGGACACCCAAGAATACTTTGATGATCTGGATGTGTCTTGTTTGCGTGAGAGATCCACCAGATGGGCTGTGTGGGGAGTGGTCGAGGTCGATGGGAATGCGCACGCGGAGGATGGACTCGAGGATGGCGAGGAGGAGAGAGGGCGTGAGATCTATGGGAGATTGGAGAGTGAATGGGAGGTGGATGGCCTGCAGGAGGTGGTTGAGCTTGTGGGTGAGGGTGTGTGGATCTGAGGGAGTGCTGCTACTCATTATTGAGTAACAAGCTGTAACAAGACGCGTGATCGCGAGGAACGCGTTTCATCATTTCATTTACTTGTCACGCGTCCCTTTCGTATCCTTACCACTTACTATCATCATGGCCCGTCGTCTGGCCGTTGCGTCCTCCGTCGATGACGATGACAATACGTCTCAAACACGCGTGAAAAAGGAAAAGGTTTCTGTGAAACGGGAAGGCAGGAAAACACGCGCAAGGGTACAAGAGGAAGAGGAGGAACAACAGGAGGAACAACAAGGACAATCAGCCGATGAAGATCAGGATGCAGAAGGCGACGAGGATGAGGAGGAACAGGTTGGATCATCCAAGGGTGCCAAGAGGCTGCGCATTAATAGAGATGGAGATTCTGTCCCCAGTCGTGCCGTCAGTCGGGACCTGGAGGATGATCAAGAAGACATCGGGTCGCAGATGCCCAAGCACGAATTCAAGACGCTTCCTCGCGACGACGATGGGTGCGCGTTACAAATCTATCGCCTTCAATATCCTTTACTGACCATCTTTAGATACATCCCCGGTTCAATTGTCCGTGTTCAGCTAAAGAACTTTGTCACCTACGACTTTGTCGAGTTCAGACCCGGCCCATATCTCAACATGATCATCGGACCCAACGGAACTGGAAAGAGCAGCATCGCCTGTGCAATTTGTTTAGGCCTCAACTTCCCGCCTAGTGTATGCTCCCTATCTTTCACAAAACCCCTCGGGACTGACTCGACTTAGGTTCTTGGGCGAGCAGAAAAAGTTCATGCATTCGTAAAACTTGGAGCAAAGGATGGCTACATCGAAATCGAGCTCAAAGGGCCGAAAGGCAAACCTAATCTTGTCATTCGTCGTACTCTTACTGCCGAGAAAAACGTTTCTGCTTTCACACTCAATGGAAAGTCCGTCTCGGGACAAGAGATCAAGAACAGGATGTCTGAGCTGAATGTGCAAGTTGGCAACCTCTGGTGCGTTTTCCCCTCACCACTTCCCGCCTACTTCAGGAAGTAATGCAGGTTGTATGATGGTTTAGCACGTTCTTGCCCCAGGACAAGGTCTCTTCCTTTGCGGCTATGACCCCTCAAGAGCTCCTTACAGAAACGCAACGTGCAGCGGGTGACAACCGCCTGACTCAGTGGCATGCACAGCTGATCAAGGCTGGCAACGATCTTCGTGAGCTCAGACAGGTGATGATCATCTTGATTTCCTCCCAAAGTTGACTCAGCTAACGTCATTGCAGAAACAATCTGCCGACGAGGCTAATAGAGCTCAAGCTCAGCAGCGCGTGGATATGATGGAGCATACAGTCAGGCTGTTCAATGAGCGAAAAGAGCTCGAGAAACAGGTAGGTTTCCCCCGCCCTCTTCTCTGTGTCGACATTGAATTGAACGAGCTCTCATCCGCGTAGGAAGCTGTATTGAAATGCGTTATTGACGTTGAAAGATATCGGGTCAGCCACCTAGAATACTCGCGTCTCAAGAAGCAACACCGACTTCTCAACGCAAAGGTCAAGAAGTTGCAAGCGAAGAATCAACCCGTCCGCGCTCGTCTAAAGTGTGTATGGCCCTACTTATGCTTGAAATTATCTATGTTAATTTCAATAGGGAGATGCAAGACCACGCTAAGGTCCTTGAAGCACGGGTCAAAGCGGGTCATGATGCACAAGGAAAACGCATAAAGAAGTTTAACGATGTGTATGGTAAATTGGAAGAACTCGTACGTCGTACTCTACCCCTTATCCTTTATTGCTGCATCACCCATATTATTTTTTCTTGGTTCCGATCATGCCATCATAGGAAGAAGAGATCGACAAGACTTACCAACAAATCGAAGAACTCAAACGTAACGAAGCGAACAAAGTGAAAGATATGAAAAAACTCGAATCTGAGATCGAAGCCGTCAAGAAAGAGCTGGACAAACCGCCACCAAAGACTGAAGACCCTGCAGTTCTGAAGGCGCTAGAGGTGCGGTATGAACTTCGCAATGCGCTTCACTGTGTCTTGCGGAGAAGCGGGCTGGATTGCTCACTTGATGTCATTCGTTGCAGGACCAAGCGCAAAGCGATAAATTTAACCTCGATCAACGGCACAATGATCTCAAACATGAGTTTAAAACTCATATTGACAAACGAGCTAAAGCAGCCGTGGAGTTGGAGACCGCGGAGAAGAGGTACGCGATGTGTACATATATTTCTAAATTTCACCCTTACCTCTCCTTCGGTCCGATATAGGATCGAGAGCTTCAATAACATCGACACAATCAAATTGCAGCATATGTCAAAGTGGCATCGGGACACACATGACGCGATTCTGTGGTTGAGGCAACACAAACACCTGTTCAAAATGGAGGTGATCGAGCCGCCGTATATGTGTATGACCGTCCCGAATCAGAAGTATCAGGATGCTGTGGAGGCTTTGATGAACTCTGCACAACTGAGGGTACGTCCCTCGCTTGCTGGCTCCCTTACACTTTTTCGGATCACTGAATTTGGCGTTGGGGTCGTTAGACTTTTGTAGCGCAATGTAAAGAAGATGTCAACACGCTGAATCACCATATCAACGATACCACTGGCTTGGGGAGGAGAGCGAGGATCGTGACGTGGTTCCGAGAGTACAATGAACAACAGCTGGCGCCTGCACCAATGTCGCGCGAAGAGGTCCGTCTTGACCCTATTCACCTTCCTCTTGCTGGCTGATTGATGTTGCTTGAGAACAGTTGGCCACTCTTGGATTTGATGGATACGCTTTGGATTATGTCGATTGTCCCGAGGGGATGAAGTGGTTCCTGACGAAGGAGTGCAATTTTCATCGTAACGTACGTTGTTGCCATCCCATCCCTTTTCGCTGGGCTGATGGGATGTTCTAGGCTATCGCACTGAATCCGAGGGCCGTCGACGTTGGACGTGCCATGGAAGCGGTCGGACGCCCGGAGACTGGAGGTGGCGCAACGTTTGTCTGTGGGAACGTGTTGAACATGGTTCAGCGCTCGAAGTATGGTTCGAGAGCTTTGAACAACGTAACACGGGATATCCAAAAGGCGAGGAACTTGAACGTTCAGACTGGTACGTTTATATCTACTGTCATCCTTCCATCTCCCATTCGTTGTGTAAAGCTGATGATGGTTTTGTTCAGTGGATCCCGAGGTACGCAGGCAAGCGGAGGAAACCGTGCGCGCGTGCCAAGAACAATTAGCGTTGTTTGATGAGGAGAGAAAGGTGCTGGATAAACGGCAAGCGGATATGAAGGCTGAGGATGCGAAGATTGAGGAGCGGATAAATGAGATTAAGAGGAAAAGGGAGCAGAATAGGGCTGTTCAGAAGAACAGGACGCAGCTTGAGGCTAAACAACGTTCGTCTGACCTCTCTTTCTTCAAGGGATGGGAAATAGTAGCTGATTTGGTGTACAGGGCGACTGAGGGGCCAGCTCACAACGCTGAAGAACCGGCCAAGCGAAGAACAGCAAAAGAAAAAGCTGACAAGGGAGTTGGTGCAGAAGAATTTTGCGAGGGTGGATAAGATCAAGGAGATCACCGTGCGTTATCTCCCTTCTCTTAAGGCTTTACATTTTTAGATAATAATTGATGGATGAATGGGTAGGATGTAATGAAAGGTGCTATAGCGGGGAAAGGTTTCGTAACGGAACAGCAGGAACTCACGCTCCTCAAGCTAGAGTTGTTGCAGACCGTAGCGAATGTCGATGCTTTGGACGAGTTGGTTAAACAGAAGGATCTCAAGTTCAAAAATGCATATGCGGAGTACTCTGCAGGTAAGTCTCCCCTTGCCGACAAGCCATCTCGTTCCCATTCTCACTGTATCGATCTAGTGGATGCCCAATACAAACAAGTCAAAGCCAGATCCGCCGAACTCCTCAAACAAGTTGAAGCCGCGCTCGAGGAACGTCCGGAAGAAGCCAGAGAAGAATCCGATCGCATCATCAGTGTCCGCCGTGAATATTTCAATCAACTGGCAGCGTATGAAGATGCGCTTGAAGAGGTTGGTGGGGACGTGGAAGAGTTGCGGAGGCAAGGGATCGAGAAACCTCGTCCGGATGAAGATGTGCGTGAGGGTGATTTGAGGAGTTTGGAAGAACTTGAAGTTGCGCATCGGACGGTGCAGGAGCAGTTGGAGTATAATAATAATAGGGATGAGGGCGTTGTGAGGAGTTATGAGGAGAAGAAGAATTTGGTGAGCTGCATGTCTTTTTTTTTTTTTTTTTGGTGTGGTTGGCTGATTTAACGTTGGCGGTGTAGGTTGAGTCGTTGACGGCGGCGATGGAGCAGAGGCAACAGAAGATTGAAGAAACGGAGAACAAGATTCAACGCACGAGGGTACGCACCTCTCTTGGTTCGTTATATCCTCATGTGTCTGATGCTGTTGTAGAACCAATGGGAACCCGCTTTACGCGCACTGATAAATGAGATCCGAACCAAGTTCTCTAACGCGTTTGACAGAATCGGATGCGCAGGTGACGTCGAGCTCATGCCCGATCCTGACTTTGCGCAATGGAGAGTAGACATCAAGGTCAAGTTCAGGGATAATGAAAAGTTGCAACTATTGACTGGGCAAAGACAATCGGGTGGTGTATGTCTCCCTCTTTCTTCCTCGCATGGAAAATCATAACAGGACCCACATCAGGAACGTTCGCTCACAACAATTCTCTATCTCATGTCTCTTACAACCCTTGCACATACACCCTTTTCCCTAGTTGACGAGATCAACCAGGGAATGGACAAACGCGCAGAGCGGATGGTTCATAACTCGATGGTGGATGTAACGTGCAAGGAAGAAAGCTCGCAGTATTTCTTGATTACGCCCAAGTTGTTGCCGGATTTGAAGTACCACCCGCGGATGAAGATTTTGTGCGTGAATAATGGGGAGTGGTTGCCTGAGGGTGTGAGTGGGAGTATGAAGGCGATGCTGAGAGGCTTCGTTGCGCACCGTGGTCGGCCACAGGCGTGAGGGTCTGTTAGAGTGGAACGACTTGGCTTGTATTTGTAGTATAGTGTATGTTCTCGGTAATTTAGGATGACAGTTCCTGTCATTAAATGTTGGCATTTGGGAAATGATTTCATTTATGGTGAGAACTTAGATCTAACAAACCGGTGATATATAGTAGAATCAACAAAATAGGTGGGAAATACGCCTGGAGCAAGTGGAGTGTGTATGTATCGTATCAAGGAACAAGAGAGGAAATCGTGAGTACCATCGCCATCATAGTCATGTTTGGATAGCACCCTTGATAACTGCCAACTCGGCATTGATAATACTGCTCGTAGCAGCGCCGATGGAAACATTGTTGGCGAGGACGACAAACTTGATATCAAGGACCTGGCACTGGCGAACTCGGCCCACAGAAACACCAGCACCATCCTGATAATACCGATCCAATCTCGGTTGTGGCCGATCAGGCTCCTCATGAACCGTAATCGTATGTCTCGGCGCACTAGGACATCCAAGCGTCTGCGCGTCAGGGGTATACGCCGCAAGAGCTTCCCGAACCTGTTGAGGACTCGGCGGAGGTCTCCTCGCAAACCTCACCGAAACACATTCAGTATGTCCATCAATAACTGGGACGCGGTTACACGAAGCGGAAACGCGAAGTGGATGCCGGGCATGCATATCAAAGCTCTTGAAGCCCTCATCGTTTTCAGAAATCCCACCTAGGATTTTGAGAGTTTCCCATTCCATTTTTTCTTCTTCGCCTGAGATGTATGGGACGACGTTGTCGAGAATATCGAGGGATGGGATGCCGGGGTATCCGGCACCGGAGATGGCTTGCATGGTGGTGACGATGAGAGCTTCGATGGGGCCAAAGGCTTTTTCGAGTGCGGCGAGGGGGATGACGTAGCCTGTTGTTGAGCAGTTGGCATTGGTGACGATGAAACCTTTTTTGAGGGGTGGGGAGTGGAGGGATTGTTGTTGGGGGATGATGGAGAGGTGGGAGGGGTTGACGAGGGGTACTATGAGTGGGACGTGGGGGTCTCTGCGGTAGTTCTTTGCGTTGGAGAACACGGCGATTTCTGCAGCGCGGAATGCGGCCTCTGGAATGGAATGGGGATGGGATTAGGAGATGGATGTGGGATGGGGGTGGGGGAGGCGTACCGATGTCCCCGGCGACGTCTGCGTCAAGTCCTGAGAAGACGATCTTGCATTCTGCGAAGCCTGGTTCGGAGGGTTTACATTCACGGACGACGAGTTCCTTGATTGAGGACGGGATAGGGGTTGTTTGTTTCCAGGTGACGGCGCGGTGGTAGGGTTTTCCAGCTGAACGGGGAGATGCGCCTAGGGCGTGGATTTTGAACCATGGATGGGCTGACAGGAGGACGATGAAGCGTTGGCCGACGGTACCGGTTGCACCCAAGACGGCGACATTGATCTTTTTGTCGTCGTTTGGGATGGCTTCGGCAGAGGACTGAGACTGTGTAGAATCTGTCGCCATTGAGCGAGGGTAATGGAGTTTTGAGGGCGACGGCGAGATCCTGTTTCCACTGCTCATTGCAAGGGAATAAATTATTAGAAAATCTGATTATCCACTCCATTACAGCCCCCTCTTATCTTTACACGTGATCAATGATTATCCTGCGTGTCACCTGACGTATGTGCGCTTACGTTCCCTTTCCCAATGGCGACCAACACCAACACGAACAATGCTATCAACCCAGCCGCTATTGCCCATAATGTCGGCGTGCTAAGCTCTGTACACTTTCTCTCCGCGTGTTTCTCGGGAGCTGCAGCAGGAATACTGGGTCTAACGAATTTTTCCGGGTTTTTGCTCTTTGCCATGTCACTCCTATTCTCCGCCTTATGCATCTCCACCTTCCGGTATGCTCACCACCCTTGTTAATGGCCTAACAGGATTCCTTTTCTTTCCTCTCTATTGTAGGTGCAGCGGTCATCCCGGAAAGTACCTTTCTGATGGGTGGTGGGAGCTCGTCAAACCTACCCAGGATACCCTGTTCGGGTTTATACTTCTTTGGACACTGTTCTATGGTGAGTCGTCAAGCTGTCTTGGTTCACAAATTCTTGAACTGACTTGCGTGGGTGTAGGCATTGTACATGGTAAGCGATATCCGGATTACGCTCCACGTACGTTAGTTTCTGATCAAGTTTACAGTTTACGACTAGAGTAAATAACTTTTGTGAGTGACCCCGCTATCGGATGCCTTGGTTTTCATGGCTAAACGGAGAAATTACTTTAGTTATACGGTATACCTCCCTTCGTAGCACATGCCAGATATACCCTAATTCTTCCGTATTTTCTCTGCCCCCGCGCGCGACCTACCCTATGTACACCACCCATACACACGTACTCTCATGTCCTCATCCGCTCGCCGGCGATCATCAAACCCGTTGCCCAATACTTGACAAACACCGCTATCCGTCTCTATGTACCCTTTATGCTTCTCAGGTCTGGGAACAAACCTCACAGTCTCCAGGCATCAATGGGACACTATTGGTTGCTTTATGACTGGACGATTCCTCGTTCACGCATTAGCCGTAACCCCTTATCTACTGGCTATTGGCCATTAACCGGGCTGGGAGCATTTCGTCATGTAGACTTGACTACAGGGCCCACTCCGTCCTACGTCCCTTACACCCTTAACACCTCCATACCCGAAACTATCCAATCAAACCCATCGCAGACTTCCCTATTCCATTCTCCACAAAAGTCCACACTGCACAAGACTGCACCCGTGCAGTCTAGAACCGACGGCACCAATAATCCACTCCGGCACAGATTATCGGCCCCAATCTAGTAAAAACCTTTGTGTGATACCAATACCAACTATTCCCAGTTGGTCGCGCGGCGTGGTAGATATCAACCCAGGGGGAAATTTGCCATAGGGAAATAGATTTGTGCGAGAGCGGTGCGACCGGATGATATCCAATGTGATGGTAGGATTTCACGAGACAAGAAAAGAAGTTATGGAATCTGGAATCCGGTGGCGGGATACCATAGAGTGAATTGATGTGTACTACAATGTGATACTTGATTAGAAGGTTATGAGCTTTCTACAAGATTGTTTCAGCATCAGGTCTGATAAATGATTTTCGGCGCTTATCACTCCGGCCGGTTACCCAGTTACGGACTGATTACTTGTGTGCTGATCTCGTTCTTGGTCCGCTTTCTCTTACCCCATCCCTACGCCCACGTTTGCATCTGGATTATCCGAGAATACGGTCCCGCGAAAGCACTTTGGGGTCACGCGAACACACTTCAGAATTTGGAACTGTACATTGCATTATTCATCACAACTCGCACCAAAGAAAACTTATTATTATTCATTCACAACTCGTAATCCATCCGGGATGGCTACGTCGACCGCATCCACGTCTGTAGCACCCACGGCACAAACACAAGCACAAATACAGAATCCTTCCCAGGACAGTTCGTCGGACTCGCTCAAGGCAGCGATCTTTCAACGTCTACATCCACGCGTGTATCTCGAACGGTTTCTCGCGGAGGATGTGCGGCCTGATGGACGTGCGCTTGGGACTGTCGGTAAAGAAGAAAACGAAATTTGGAGAGACATTTCGATTAATGTTGGTATGTTGTCTTCTTTGCCATTCGTGTTACCGCAGAGGTAAATATGGTCGGTCTCTCACCTTCGCGTCCTCGCGCGGAACGCTATACCTAAAAGTTCGCCGCATCTGATTCGACCTTGGACTAACCAGCCCCTTTTCCCTAATACCCAGGCTCGATAAATACTGCCGACGGTTCTGCCCTCGTTCGGATGGGAGGAACAACGATTGTATGCGGCGTTAAAGCCGAAATCGCTGAGCCAGACTTGGAGAGACCTGACGAAGGGTTTCTCGGTAAGTCCATCATTGTCCGCTCAACCCATCTGTTCATTTCCTAAGGTTCCTTCCCGTATAGTACCGAATGTCGACCTTCCAGCGATGTGTCACCCCAAATTCAAGCCTGGTCCACCTTCAGATGAGGCACAGGTTCTGTCAGAACGATTGTTCGAGACACTGACTTTGTAAGTCTTTACCCCTTACCTCCACTTCTCTTCTCCAACTCTCTCATAACTAACTTCTATTTCTGTGCCTTCATCCTATGCATCTCCTTCTCACAGGTCAACTTTCGTCAAGCCACAGTCTCTTGTGATACATCCTGGAAAGGCGGTATGGACGCTATACGTAGATGCAACGTGCATCAACTACGACGGAAACGTGTTCGACGCTGCGCTAATTGCAATGGTCGCCGCCCTAATGAACAGTAAGCATCACCCGACAAAACACTTTCACATTTCTTACCTCTAATATCACTCCCTGACAGCGAGCTTACCAAAAGCGGTGTACGACGAAGATACGAACCAGACGATATGCCACCGCCACCCCAAATCACCTCTCACAATTAACGGGTTACCGCTATCTACTTCTTTCGGGATCTTCGACTCGTACGTGAAACCATTTCTTCTCATACGAAGAGCTCATAACCTTTAATTATTGCTCTATGGGCGCAATAGAACACACGTACTAGCAGATCCAACAGCATTCGAAGAACCTCTGCTGGACAGTACGATCTCTATCATCACAGGCGAAAACGCTGCTTCGGAACCCGAATTGCTTAGTATTGTCCAACAAGGACTTGGCGTCGTCAATGGACAGAGCTCGGCGGATAACGTTCTGAACGCGTGTATTAAAGCCGGGAAGAAGAGACGGGGCGAGTTGGCGAGGGGCGTGAGAGAAGCTGTTGAAGTCGGGAATGGTCGGCAGTCATAACAAGGTTCTCTAAGATCCCAGGAGGTCACAGATCCCAGAAGGAGTAGCGGATGAGCCTTTTCGCCCCGGATATGATAGAGTTCACGAACGCGTGAGGGCAAAGATTGGAGCGTAGGTGTGAGACGAGAGACAGGTTGGCGGTGGCGGACGTGGAATGGGAGTATGAAAGAAGGAAGGGATGGATCTTTTTTCTCGAGTATAGTTTGAAGCCGCCGGTCCTCTGGGCATCTTCACGGACGAACCAGTCGGCGAAAAGGGCTTACGAGTGCCTACTACTGGAAACGACCGGGATGCTATTACAGTGGTCGGGAAGAACTAAAAATAAATCAATTGGAACCAAATGGTATATTGGGTCCGTTCATAAGCGGTAAAGAAGACCTAGTTAGAGTTGGCGAAGCCCAGATGCGGGGACCCGCTCTGGGTGCAAAAAAACGGTTGCCAGGGTGTAAGGGAACCAATCCAAAGGGTCGTCTTTGTGACCTGAAACCTAGCTCTGTGTATGCAAGATATTTGAAGAAGCACGTCTGTGCACGCGCACGGAAACGAGCAGGATGGGTGAAACTCGAGCCAAATGGCTTGATCATGACCGAGCGCACACAGAGCGATCGGAGAACAAAAGAGAAAAGAGAAGGCCGAACCGAATCACGGCGCCGTCCGTCTATGAAGCTCTCAATGAAGGCTTGGCGAAGACCGCCCCGTGGAAACTACCCATCGACCCGCGTAAAAAGGGAAGCAGAAAGAAAGGGCTCGGGCTCATGATCATATTCAAAACCCAAGGCCGATGGACATTAGGCGAAGATGAGCTTGGCACTGCGGGGATGAAAAGGCAAGACGCGGGGTCGGGTAGGAGTTAACTGAAAGTAAGAATGTTGGGGACAGGGAAACGGCCGGGTGGTTACATGAAGGATACCAGTGAATGGGTGGGTTGGGGGTTGGGGAGCTCTCATCGGGGACTCATCATGTCCAACGGTGGTATGAAGATGTTCTCGGCAACTGATTAACCTAGATAATTTATCGCCGGGGGCAGCGAGCCATGGTACCGGTGTAGGTGTGGGAGTCTCTTTGGAGAGGGCCCTTTGCTTCTAAGGCTTTGTTCTATTTTTCTCACCTCGCTCGGGTTTGAAGGGACGTTGTTTGGGTACGGCACGGAGATGCCTTCGCGTTGGGTATTCAGTGTGTTTGCTGGTGAGCGTGTAGTGCTTGCTACTGGTGCACATCATGCTTTGTGGATTGGTTATGGAGAACGAGCAGTTGACAAAGGCACCATGGTTGTTGTCAGGGATCTAAACATATGCACTTTTGATACGTCGATGTTCTCGCCTGTTCCCTGAACAATCCATCGATCGCGCGTGTTTTAAGCGTTTTCGGCTTCGCAGCGCCCACCAGGATTCGGATGTGTATGACCTCATGATTGGGGTGATTTGATGTTTGACGTATTCAGATCGCAAGTACCTATTTGATAGACAGGTCAATGTCAATGACGAGAGCATTCAAACCATCAGTCATATCCCGAAACCATCTTTATTGTATGTGCCTACTATGGTCTGGTCGAGCTTCCTTTATTGTACGCGCTTGAGTCGTCCGAAACTCAGCTGAATATCGGAACACTGGTTTAGCAAGATCCTTATGTCATCTATGACGAGCGGAAATGTTTTCTGCTGGCCACCACCCCGCAGGGGCGGTGTTTGCACGGCTGAAGCTTGTCCTGTTTTGACCTTTTCAGCTATGTCCCTTCGTGACCTCGCAATCTGCATAGAGAACATTAGGAAAGCAAAGGGCCGGAACATGAGGCCTTGGGGCCCGGTCAGTACAGATACATATCCATGTTTCTGTCTACATAAATCGCATCTAGGATCAAGTCTAACCCAGAACAGGCCTTAGCGGTGACATCCTGCTTCCACGCTTTTGCACGTCTTCGTATGAAGGTCTAGGGCGCGAGTGTAGACAATGGCGCAGGGACTCTTTCATACTGACGATGATATGATGGTGCAGAGTCATCGGACTCCGAGGTCGGCATTCACATATCCCTGCACCTGTGACATGTACATCGATTACGTTGTTTCACTTCACATTCTCTCCGACGAGGTGTGCTCTATCGACTCCTTCCTGTTCTCTGCTTCTGAGATATTGTACTTGCTGATATAGTGCATAAAGCCGTAGACTGTTGCCTTGGCCCTGTACCGGTAAAATCAAACATACTGCTGCCATTGTCTACCAGAGACCCTCCTTGTGTCCAAGCTGTTGGCCGTGGACCAGGTTTCGTATAAGTTCCCGTTGTCGGGGTTGAGTTTACTGAGTATTATCCAGCTGTCTCGAAAGACGGCGATGATATCTGTTCTGCCCTTTGCAGCGTGTAAAACAAGCTGTTCGTTTAGGCTTATGAACTTGCCGGGCGGGGTCCATCATGGAGCCCAAATCTAATTGTGGTATTTTCTCTAGTGCGGTTCCCATGTGGCTTCGGAGTGATTGTAACTCATGCTCATGAGGCACGTTCGAAAGGCTCGAAATATTATTTCATAGGCTCCAGCTAAATTGCCAAAAACCTTCGAGGAAGGGGCCTAACAAGGACTGGGATCAAGTTTATATGACCAGTTCTGAACCGAAACGTGAATTGCAGCGATCGGTTCTCGGCAATCGACCCTCCAGGTTTTCGACTGATTCAGGATGAGGAAATGAGCTAAATTAGACTGCTGGTAGTAGGAGTACGAGACTGGAGATTGTCGTGTGTATCTAATTGTTACCCACCATCAGATCATGTAGCGTAAGCCCACGACTATCAATAAGCACCAAGCGCCATCGCTCAATTGAGAAGTTGAGATTGACAGGAAGGCTGTGAAGGTCTCCATTTAGTTGAGCGAGATATATAAATTGTATCGGCAATTACACTTTGACATAGAACTCTCGAGGCATACGGCATCAATTTTTATGTTTTGCGACGTAAGTAAACTAGTGGGATGATCATTTCTCCACTATTTAATCCGGATTCCTGGACGAAGTATCAGAATCGATCGGAATTTATCGATTGGAATGTATGTTCCCTAATGTGAACTCAATTTTTAGCAGTGGGCCCAGCAGCGAAAAGCGAAGTAGGGTTTTTCCTTCTGAGGCGCTGGTGACCACCCACCCTGAAGTTCTGGCATGGATCTCAACAGACTTAGACCGGTATTCACTCCATTCTTCCTTCTGAGAGAGCCTCACGCCCCGACTTCGGAGAACGGACCCGATTGATTTCCTATTCCGGCGCATGGTGTCGATATCTTCGGACCCAGTCCTGCCATAATATGCTTATTGCCGTTTGGCTATCAGCACCTGACTGGAGTACGGACACAAACTGGCAGAGAAAGCGGAGATCCCAAGAGAGTGCCGTTGATGGACGTCTCTTTGATTGGACGTCAGATGCAACCAAGTTCGATAATGGCTATCTCCTCGATGAGGATAAAGAGTGGCAAGATAAAACTGGACGCATGGCGCAGGGGGCTTCCTTTATTCTCATTAACCTAGCGGGTGCTCCGTAAACAATGGAGTAATGCCATGCAACGTATGGAATATTTATGGCATATTGGCGTTCATTGTTGAATCTTGAATTCATTTTATCGGAGCACATGCGTTAGAACGTTCTAAGTTTCGTTTCCAAGTGGCGGCTCACTAGGAGGCAGATCCACTATGTAGTCTATAAGTCTGGAAACGTCATCGCACGCCCCCAAGGACAAGCCCCAGGTCGCTTTTGGGCACGCTGGGGAATACGAAAGGTGTGAAAAGATAGAGGGAAGAGCGGCCGACCCTTGGAACCCCTAACCCCACATGCATGCGAGAGATTTGAGATTGGATTCTTGAGATCACCGGCTGTCAAGCCACGTGGAGCGAGCACGCGATCGCCATGCTGCTAGTTTTGACACCACACGTGGCGAGGTGGCTGTGAACCATCCTGTTCCCGGGCCTCCATAAACTGGTTTGACAGGTCCGTGGGCCGTGTGGGCCCTGGACGGACAGAGGTGAAAGTTTCTCGTGTGTGATGTTGTTTACAGATTCCAGATGGGTATGTCGATGCTGTTGGAGATTTTTGATGGATCCGGGATCTCGCTTAGATCACATACATACATAATCGTGTTTTGCCTTCCTTGGCGTTTTCTTTTTTGACCTTGACCTTACAAGTTACATTCAATCCTTGAGAGGGTCGATCTCGCTCCAGGCCGTAGCGCGTTGGCTTAAAAGAACCTGCAGTCGATATACTTTCTCTTCCGACCCCACTTAGCGGTTGCTCGCTCAACGAAACCCCCATCTTCATTCGCTTCCATCTTCAGCCGTATCATCGCAAGAATGGCCCCTGCCCCCATCGTCCTTTACCAGTACGGTGACAACATGTTCCATCATCGCTGGATGGATGAGGCCAACAACCTCGCGTTCTCTGTGTGAGTATATTTGTCTGTCGTGACCAGGTCCTGCCTTACTCAACACCCGTCGCCACCGCACAGAACCGAGGTATGTGTGAAAACAACTTGCCACATTCAGTTACGTTCTCAAGGCGATTTGCTGACTCACAGGCTAATAATTCCCCCAACCTCGTCATCAAACTGCACCGCGAGCCCAAATGGGCTCAACTCCATCCATCTATCCTTGGACCAGAGAAATCTTGGTTCTTCCTAGGTCCTGCGAATAATCCCGGGTATGTCTGCTATGGAAATAACCAGACAAACCATGGCATGGTAGAGAAGTTTCGTAAGCAAAAGCGGGAGGGCAGCTCGTAAGTGCTAACTTCGCATACGAAACCGTACTGCGGTCGTGACCCTCATTGTCTTACTCGTGCACTCCTTAACAGCTCTCGCTATTTCACTACTCAGTCGGGCAAGGAGTATAAATGGAAGATATCGCCAACCAAAATGGAGGTGCGTCATCCCTACCGCTTGTTATGTGACAAGTTGAATGAAAACGCCACCAGTGTGTGGATGGTTGGGCCACGATTGCTATTTATGAAATCAGTCACCATGATGCGGAATATCATGGTAAAATTACATTGAAGTCGGCTGCTCTCCCCCTGGCAACCGAGATTATGACCAGCTTAGTCTTGAACAAGATGGCGCTTGACTTGGGCTGGGAGTGAAGATACCCGCCGCTGTTGTCGATTGTCACGTCTGTATCTGCTTTTGGACCTACTTGCTCCCCGTTCTTCGGCCATTCTATGCATGTTGTCCCCCTGCTGTTTCAGGATTGTATTTCTTGACGATTCATATCCCACATGTATAACACTGTCTGAATGTATTCTGAATCCATGGTTCGAGATCGCTTACAATTGCCGCCTTATGATTGCTATAATCTCAAATCCGATCGCGTCGTCTATTTTCGAAGTTACATACATATTTAGGGCGTCTCGACATTATCACCGCGGCAGCCGGACGAATTGCCATCACGGGTTCTCAGAGGTCTGATCTGCCGACACGACACATGTATCATGAGTGCTTTACGTGGTGCCTCCATGTCTCTCGAAAAGCCTACATTCATCAAGGTCATCAGATATCGATTCTTTTCCCTACTCATATTCCTCTTTACGCAACTCGTCCTGCAGCTCCCTCAAACGTTCCCATTCAGGCTCGTCTTCAAAATCCTTAGTGCGACCGACAAATATCCGCACGATACTACGAGCTTGTAACCTCCACCTGTAGCCCTCCACACGCGGTCCAAAGTTTCTCAACAGGTCCACAATTTCCTGCACCTCTTTCACCGCTTCCCGCCACCGCTCGACATCAGTTTCACCCTTTTCCATTGTCCCTGCAACGCCATTCCGATAGGCATCCAGATACGCCTTGATGGCTTCTTCCCACTTATTTTGCCACGTCAAGAGGCGAGCGTAGGCGCGAAAGACCCGGGGGGACGATACGCGAGGTAAGACTATACGCTCGAATAGGTTGTTGACGTTCTTGAATAACCAACGGCCTTCATTGGGATTCGGGGGAATGTCGGAATCCGCATCATTCTCTTCCTCTCTAGAGGCCTTCGTAACGGCATTCACAAGCCTATCCAAAACGTCTTCATCGACGCTCTTGGCGCCCACCTGTCCTGAAGTCTCTTCCACCACCCGACCGAGTGCACGGCAAGCCTCGTTTAGCTCGCCCACATCCATTGAAACGATCATGTAGTTGTACCACATGCGCCAGTTTTCGTAGCTGTACCGTAACCCTTGTTTCAATGCACGGAACGCCAGCATCTTATTGGTGAATGATATCGACTTGGCTGATTCGCCACTGTATGTTAATGATCCATCATCCTAAATCATTGATGGAGGTGGAGAGGAAATGAGAGAATAGTCAATTGACTGAGTTCGCCGCTGATGGAACCAGAAATATGGGAAGCCTCACCTTATCGTTTTGTTCGCCATCTCGCTTAGGGCTTGTACCCAAGCGGAGGTACATGCTTGCAAGGTTGCTCCAACTCTCTCCATCGTCATCGTCGATCGCTACACAGCGGCTGAATGCGTCTCTGGCACCTTCCCAATCCTCCGTCCGCATACATGCACATCCCAAAACGAACCACGAACGCGCCAACAGTGGATTAATCCTAACGGCTCGTCTCAGGCATGTGGTAGCTTCGGAATACTTGCCCCGCGCGAAGTAATAGCCTCCCAGCGAACGCATGGCTCGGCCCGATGATTCATTAGAAACTGACCACGCACGCTCGTAATGCTCGACGGCCTTCTCTGTTTCAAGATCGCCGAGAAGGCACCATAACTTTGCCTCCCGGGAAGTATCCTGAATGTGTCTCCTTGCCTCGGAAGTGGCCTTCCCACGCGAGAGTACGACATCAGCCTCTGACTTTCGCCCCTCCAATAGATCACGGATGATGGCAATGCCTTTATCCGGACGTTCCATTGATCCCCAGCATTTGACGACCTCTTCCCACATCTCGAGGCGCTCAAAGATCTCAAGAGCCGATTTGACGACCCCCAAGCTCATAAACCTAGTGGCAAGCTCCTTCTCCAACTCCCATTTGCTCGGCAGAGGGATTGAATGGAAATAACGGAGTCGTTCTGATAATGCGGAATCTGAGGTTGGCATTTGATCGATTAATGCCTGCAGCTGGAGCGTCGAGCGCTCAATGGTGCGTGTACGTGAGGACTCCAGACGAGATCTGAGGAGCAGGGCCATCGTATGAACCGACCAATTACGTGGATGAGAAATGACACGGGCTACGTAAGGGGACATTTGTTCACTCGCGAGCCCGTGGGACGGTGAGGTATTTTTAACGTTGAGGCACAAGGAAAGGAAGATGCATTGGTCAATGGGGTGAAGCGGCGGTTGGTTTTGGGGATTGATGTGAGAGAGGCGGGAACCGGCCGAAGCTGGATGAGAGGAGGTGAATTCCGTCTGTTCGAGGAGGGTGTCATCATTTAGAGGAAGGGATTCTGGAAGAGTGGATGAAGTGGTCCGTTGTGGATCCTCTGTTGCACTGGAGGATCTGGGATTTGGGGTTGGAGAATCGGTGGAGTGGGGTGTGGCGGCCGTGTCGTCGTTCAGCTGACTCTCGGCGAGTAACACAAGCTGACTGAGTTCCGTCTGCTGGAATTTGGTCCGCTTTCCCAGCGCTCCAGTCAATTCATATGCCAAGCCTGTGGCGCGTGCAGCTTTGACGAAGTATTCCGCCGCTAACTTGTCCTGAGAATGTATATGGTATAGCCGCCCACGTTCCATATAGAGTCGACCTAACAAATCAGGCTCGGAAGAAACAATGGACTCCAAGGGTTCCAAAGAAGCCGAAAGCAGATCTGAGTCTGCGGCAGGCTCATCCAGGACTTGTTGGTGCACGAGGGCAGTCCGTAATCGCCACCATTGAGCGGTCAGTAGGTGCTGATACGGAAGGGTTAAAAGGAGTTGTGACAGTCTCAAGAAGACAGGCACGGCAGCAAGATGGTAAGCAGGTTCGCCTCCGTAAGCCAATTCTGCAACGGCCTTGTTTCTTATGAAATCCTCTGACAAAGAAGCATAGGATTCTGATTTGTCAGCGACTATGACTTCAAGGGCTTTGAAGTCCAGGTCCGGCCCAGTCCAGTTGGCCTGGATAAAGGCGTGGAGGAATGCGATCGCGAGTGAGAGCCGCAGTAGTTCCTGTTCTGCGAGGTCACCGTCGGAAGACACGGAGAAGTTGAATATTTGATCAAAGGGGCGATCAAAGTTGTCACTGTGAGCACAGATTAGCTTGCGTGCCTCCGGTGAAGTAAGGGCATCGCGGAGTTCTCCAGCAATGACTTTCTTCGCGATCTGGACAACAGGAGAGTCGGAAACGGTTATATCGCCGCTCCAGGTGCCTCGGAGAAGGGACTTTTCTATCAGCAGCAACGAAGCCCCGTCCATGGTGAGTCTGGGAAGAAATGATCCATCGCAGGGACCACTGCGCAACTGATCTTGCAAAAATGACTTACAAACCAATCGATCATCAATCTTATCTAATGCCATTTATAGATACGCCAATCCTTGTGCTAGCAAGCGATTGTCCGTAAAGCTTATTCCACGTTCGACCTCGCCCAGCCCTATGTCATGTGTAGTAAATCGTGGCAACGAATGTGCAGGACTGAGAGAACGGGGGAATAAGATCTGAGCTATGCCTACAGCCCTGCAGTATCCACCGCCGCTGAATCGTGTAAAATTACTGGTATCATCGGTATCCCTAAAGATACTGGGTCTAGTACCATCCAGGGACTTTTCATGAGGCAGCGGCACATCTCTCAGTGGTGACGGATGGGAAAAGCTCCGCTGAGATCGTATCACATACAATGCAAACAGCCCGGAAAAATACAGGGATAGATTTGGATAGAATACTTTCACTGGAACAATCAGGCGGATTAGAAGCAATACGTATAGGGACTTTCCTCGAATATCATGTAGGGTGGCTCCAACGTACATACTTATTTCAGTCCGTCAGGCTCAACATCACTCTCAGCTCCATTTGGTGCCAACATTTGGTACCTAGTCATGTAAAATGTATGTCACCGGGGATAGATGTTCATACGAGCTTTAGCCGCAATCCCCTTGATTTTCCAAGGCACTGGGCCACGAGTATTTCAGCTCTTGGATGCCGCATTCAGGGCACGATTTGCTCGATTACCGGTGTCGTAGAGCAGCGACTTTCAGATGACGCGACATTGCTCTGTAGCCAAGGGGTCGGATGTCTCAGAGTCTCAGAGGCTTTACTTGCCCTCTGCATGCTTTTCTATAGTCGTTCGCTGAAAGTCGCGCTGATAATATAACTCGAGAATGATGGGTGAATGAGTAGAAAGGCTCTCAAGATAGAATAAACTGAGCGGGGGTCTGAGAGTTTTCAACAAATGCTCCCAGTGAATCAGTGATGGGTCGATTCCCGTGTGTACAGACTTAGCTGGAGAGCTCGCAATGCGTCCATAAATCCAGGCTGGACTGAACTTAATAATGGTGCATTACGTCAGCAACCGATCAAACCCAGCCCCCAGTTCTCCATCCCTCAACAGCCCTCGCCCCAACCTTCGTGCACATGTTCAGTGGTCAGCCTGCTGCAGTCGCTTGTCTATCATATTCCAATGGACGCGGATTCCCGCAGGATAACAGTATATGACCTTACAGGTCTTCGCCTCCATCCCAACGGCTATAGGGTTCATCAAACGCGGGTGAATCAGGAGCTCGGAAAGTATCCATGTAATATTCAGGATTCGCGAGGATGGGTTGCAGATGACGCTGGGGGCTTTATCTCCGTACCAAAATACAGGAGTGAGAAGAAAGTGCCATCATTTGATGCCGAATACATTGAAGCGGAACAGGAAGACAGGCCAGAGGATGAGCAGGAGGACGAAGAGGACGTGTTAGGGAAAGGAAAAAGGAAAAAGAAACAAAGTAATATGGGTCCTGCCAAGAAAAGAAAGTTTATGCAGGACGATAGCTACATTTCAGCACTCTCACGAACCAGCGAGGGGTCGAGTAAAGGCTTGGAAATGCCGTCTCAAGTACGTTTTGCCACCACGAATTTTCCACGTTTTATTTATTACCTTGTCAGGATTTGCTTAAAAATATACATTATCTTGCAGCAAAGTATTATGATGAGCGTGGCCTGCTGGTGAACGCAGCAAAGCGATACCGCGAGGCAAAAAAACTACGAAAGCTCCGCAAACTTGGACGCTCGTCCGAGAGCACGCTTGAGGACACCCACAGCAGTCAAGGCGCGGATGCAAGTGACACTGATCAGGTTGTAGACAACAACACGGACGAACGGCGAAAAGAGGTCAATCGGGACATGTATAGAGTGTTGGATGGTAGCGCTCTTGTTGCCATAGGTAGGTTCTCCTTTGATTTCGCTTATTTCAACCACCGACGTCTTCTTTCTAGGCGTACTCACACAAGAATTTGTGAGAAAGTTAGTTGGTTCAAAAGGCCGGAGCAAACTTGCGAAACCTTTATCAACCTCCGACGATGAGGCGGGCTCAATGGGAGGGACTGGTGACAGTCCGATCGAGGATTCACAAGATGAAGACGGATTAGCGCAGCGGACATATTCCAGGACGTCCGAGGAAGACAGCGATGTAGAAGGCGAGGATTATGATGGGATCCAAGGGGCGGGTTGTGAGAGTGAGGAGGAGGATGGAAGTGACAGTTAAGGGTGAGGGAACCTTGACGAGGGTTTGCAGCTTTGTGTAGATGGATTATATTAGGACGAACGGTAACAAAAGAGCAGATAGATAATTAAGTGCTTGACGACGAACCAGCTGCTGCTGCACGGTACTTCTCTCTCCAGTTTTCCTTCAGCGTCTCGGAGGTTGAGATTTTGTGAGGGTCATAGTCAGGTGGCAAAGTTCCATCATCCCAACTCTTAAGAACGTTGGCTCCAACCTTGCCCATGTGTGGCCCAGGGAAAATCTTGAGTCGTTCCAAACGGCGGTCTCGTAGCTTGTTCTTAGGTAACATGCCAGAAACGGCCTGGCGAATGATCTATGTTGGCAGGTAAGCAGAGAACGTGAGGAACAAAAACCGAAGACGCGCATGGTCAGGATTCCTCTCCATCATATCTCTGTACGGTGTCTCCTTTAGACCACCGGGGTACATGGTATGTTTCCGGAATAGTAGCTGTTCATCCTTCCGTCCGCTGACTTTGACCTTCTTGGAGTTGGTAACGATGACATAGTCTCCACAGTCCACTGTTGTGTAGGTGCTGAGATGGATTCCATGCATAAGATTTCAACGCAACTCACCACTTGGATCATAGATTGGTTTATGCTTGCCCATTAGCACGAGCGCAATACGCTCCGCGAGTTTGCCAAGGACACGTTCGGATGCATCGACGTGATGCCACACTCGGGCATATGCGAGAGCGGTCTGCACGATACTTCAGTATTACTTCGCGTCAGAACATCGTTTATACACTCACATTACCAACGGCTTGGGACATTTGTCAACGGGGTCGCTGGCGGTGACCAACGGATTCATGAACATTTTCGTAGCCCGCCATCAATTTCCCACGGACAGTCCAATCCTCCGACAACATCATTGCCCGCAACAAACTCTAACCCCGAATAACCCCCTCCGCCTATTGAATATGTACTGGAACGTTTTCATCTCCTTACACGAAACAGGCAGATCACACATCTGTTGCTTTTCTCTCAGAGACTCTAGTAAGGCACCCTGGATCATCGATGGGTATCAGGTTCGCACTGAAAGGCCACCTCAGTTGGAGACACGGGTGGACGTCTTCTATTGGTGATGGGCATCTTTTAAACTCTCGCGGTGGTCATCGTCTCTATGCCGCCGATGATCAATGAACATCATAGAACTCCTGATCCTTCTATGAACTCGAAATCGGAATCTTAACATGCTCTCTCACGAAATAATATCCAACTCAATGGGGAACCACGAAAACGTTTACCTATGTATCATACCTAACGGCAGCTGGCTGGGTCCACACCTTTGGAACTCAGGCCTTCCACAGTTCATGAACGTGGATTGTCGAACCGCCGCCAACTCGTCACGCGAGTCTCGTCATACCATCAGCATGTATCATCGTCAAACCTTAGCTTGGGGTCATTTTTTCAGTCTGGGGAGCTTAGCTCCGAAACCGTCATACTATAGACCTTCCTTTCTGTGCCGGGTCTTGTCATGTGCACGCGGTGAAGCTTTTCCCCCTGACTCTAGTATAGAAAAGCCTGTAGGTGATGACATAAACGCCGCAGCGCTTATCTCTTCCGAGACAAAAGTGGATGTTGCGTTTGCAGCATGGATGACAGGCTCCCCAGAGATTTATTTAGGTTTGTGACTTCGTGGCGTTCCCTCTGGACTCTTTCCCGAGGACATTCGCCTGTCCTGGTCCACTGGCTGGCAACTTGTTAGGTTACCGGACCTCCAGGGTGCCTTTGTGTGTGGATGGGAATGCTACCTAATTCCCTTCTCTCCCTGGATGTGAGTCGGAAATAAGGCTCAAGATAGGGTGTCTAACACCCCGCAACGAGAATGTGTCGTGTGTGGTTCTACTTGATGGAAGCCACCACATTGTTCAGCGTTCTCTTTCTCCATTGGTCTGGAGCAGGACTGCCGGAGTTAACATCCTTGCTGGGCTGAAACCACCTCAATATATCCCTACTGCAACACGTTGGTTGGAGCTCGGACACCTTCATGGTTTAGTCCGATTCCAGAAACCCAGATTACTCCGACCCCTTGGAAGCCTGGCCACCCTTGCTTATTCCCTTCTTGAAGCCTATCTCACTCCTGCTTCCGATCCAAGTTACTGGATCGCGAAAGCCTTTCCCTCATTTAAATGCTATCCGTTCTGACGAAACGGACCTCATGTGGGACTTCTGTGGTCCAGGGTACTTGGCCGACGCAAACGCGTCCATTGAGGGACCACAGCGCTCGGTACTGGTGCAAGTCGCGGCAAGATCGATCATCCACCTGCTCGGCGGCTGCATCCTCAGCTCACCATGGACAACGATGCTTATCCGCCGTAAACAAATCAATGGGACGCCATAGCTGTCTGCTTACTGGTCGATGGCGCTGTCTCATTGCTGTTACGACCTGTGGGCATGGTTATTCATGCGCCGCATCTGCGATATCTCAACATACTTACGTTCATACGTGTAACTGAATACCGACCGGCCATATTCGTCGGGGGGCGTTTCATAAGAAGCGATCTCTGTTTATCATTACAGCAATTCTGTTAACCCTTTGCAGACGATCTCGTACTTCCCTGCATTCTGTATTCGGGTGCAGACTGAGGTCGTATCGCTAGCATCAAATTCTATCCTTACCCCGGATACCCTCGTGAATTTCGCCGACAATGCTTGGATATACATAGACGCCTACATCCTCAGCGGTCGTCGATTATCACTGAGCACAAGTTGTGTGCAATGTATCAACTCTTCTAGCATTCAGGCACATCCACTCCGTCTAAATACTATTTCCTATCTGCTTGGTTTCGGCAACACTAACAAAAAAAATAAAGAAGGTTCCAAAATAGATGTAACCTATTCACCCAGTAAAATGGATGCCCGACGCTCGTGCGAGTGTCGTATGGATCGATGTTATAATAGGTACGTACCTCGTACGTTGTTAGAGGTCCGAGGAACAGAGCCGGTGGGTGCGCTAACTGAACTACCGTGGAACCTCTCGTCTGATTTCCAGTTTGAGAGGTCGGGAAAAGGATGCGTGAGCTTTGTGATTTTATCCCACACTTTAAATGTTCGACGCATGGTTCGGGATGGGGTTTCATAATGACCGCTGATGTTCTATATTGAAGGATCAAATGTTTCGAGCGAGGATCTGAACCAATGGCTCTTCAAGCGATTTAGATACCCGTTGCAGGTTCTCCTCCCGTCTTTCTTTGCCAGGCGGTCCCGAAATTCAGACCTGAGGCCTGAGGCCCGATGTTTGCTCTCGTTTTCTTGCCCTTCAACACTGGACCGGTACTTGTTTAGGTGGGGTGTTCTCACCAAAACCCAGAGCTTCTGATGAAGTGCATCCCGGATGTTTTGATGTTGAATTCAAGGAGCCTTACACAATTCATGTCCCAGTCCTGGCGACCATATCGTGCTGAAGTCGCCTGACCAAGGTGCCCGAGTCCATTTCCGAACTATGTCACAGGCTGTGCTTGGGTAAGGTTTGGAGCAGACATACCTCCTGGCTTCTGCGGCAGCTAAACATAAGCCCCGTCGCCAGCGCAGGAGTCTTCTGATCTCTCTGGAAGCTTACAAGCTGAATGCCAGGATCTGTCTTTGCCGCACCTCGAGACCTAGTTAAGACTTCGGCCCAAGAATTTTGTACGTGCATCCAAACCTCACTGCTAAAACCGACAAACGCTTTGATGGTGATTTAAAAATAAATGAAGAATTATAGCGAATGTTAAGCATCAAAGAAAAATCATTCAGTGGCGGGCATAAGTAGTTGGCAAGTCCCCACCAGGTCCTGTTGTGAGTCGGCACCTATGATCCCATGTGGCGCTGTTTCAACGCTGGTCCCTGGAAAACCCCGAGGCACCCTTCTCCTTCCCCCAAAACCTCAAAGCTTTCTTCTCCCTGCTAGATGCGAGAAGCTTTGTTGTTGTGTGGGATCTCGGCTGGAATGAAGGCCACCCAAGAAAATCACGGCCCCGAGCTCCAATAAGAAATGTAGCATCCGAATTCTTTCAAAAACGGAAATTGAAGTCTCAGTAACAAAATCCATTTTGGCACTGGAATTGGTCACCCTTAGTATGTTTTCCATGTTGTCAATGCCAGTCCAATGCTCTTCACATTACATGCCAGCCTGAGGGTCTGGATTATGAACAAGGATCACCGACTTCATTCTGCAGTGGTACGTTTGCAGGGGGAGTTTGACGTATGTGATCAAAGTAAGACGCCTGACCCTCAGACTGAACCTTTGACACCAGTCGGCACATTGCGAGGGCCATCCGAAAGCTTATCCTTTTGTCACAACCTCCAATTGCTAATTGTATCACGCCATGTAGAGATTCTGCCGATGCTCGGCTCATCGATGAAGCGCCCGAAATTAGGACCTAGATTTGATTTCTCATCCTTCACAATGTCTGTGCCCCATACTTGAAAAGACGTTCCTTCAGGAATATGAGTGACATATTCTACAGAAGTCGTGAGTTCTCGCCAGAGATCGGGCGAACCGATGAATTCGAACGAGACAATCCCGTCCATGGTGTTTTGATGTAATGTGTATGGGTACTGTCCAGTGAGATGATGCCTGGGTTGCGACCGTATCATAGGCTTAATTACTAAGACTCGTACAATGGGGCAGGCGGGAACCCTTGATTCTAGGCAGGATTGTTTCACCCACCCGAGTGTTCCGCAATGTACGGATACGGCATATACGTAGGACCAAAGTCCTAGGCTACACCATTTCGTGCCACGGTCCAACTAGGAACACCGTGTGCAACAACCGGGCCCTCACCGTTGATGATGGTGAATAATGGTGGGGGTGGGTAACAAAATGATGTAAAAAATGGTGGGGATTGGGAAGCCATTAATGGATCTTAGGCACTATAGTGATAACCAGCTCGAACAACCGCGCTGAATGTCCAAGATCATCTTGATGGTCATTCTCAGTGCGCCTCCGTGATAACAATTAATGAGACACTGCTTCAGCCATCAAAGGTATTGATGAAGCCAGGAAGTCTTTTCCACCAGAAGATATTAAGATTTGTGCATCACTGAGCGGAGAGATGACCACCAAAATCTATCTGCCCGCAGGATAACCGTGCGTCGGGGCTCGCTGTGCCGATGTTTGGGTTTTGAATGACTTTACAGAAGATGACGGCCGGTTTAATTTCTGACGGAATAGCGCTTTGTCCCAAGGCCTGCCGGAGAAATTGGGGAGAAATTGGACTACGGCTCTGGCATGCAAGAACTATATATTACACCGCAGTCGAGCTATGAGGGAGGCCGAGATAAGACCAAGAAAGCGGAATGTATTCCTAGGTACTGAATGAAGTCGTCAAGGAGTTGAAAGATTTGCCTAGAAAAGCGCTACTCGCCAACGAAATTTATTGTGCAGCGTAGGGTGTTGTGTGTAGCTATGTTCGCGGCTGCCTGTTGTCCGGATGGTGTGATAATCACATTGACTAAGTGGATAACGGTTGCTTCTGGAGGAGAAGAAGAATATGTGTAGAGTATATGTTCAAGTAAGAATGCTTGACCTTAGAATAGGACCTTGACATCAAAGATCAACGTTTCAACACTCCAAACGGGTCGCCTCTCCGATGAACGTTGAACGTTTGAACGCTACTTAATGCCGGCTGTCAATAAGGCACATGTTTCCCACGAGGGGGTTCACGTTCGGATCTTAGGCAACAGCCTGCTTGTGCCCACGCCACTAACGAAACATGAGAGAGCGGAGTCGAGATCTATTACAGTTTTCTTGATAAGACATGAATTGCCCTAGACCTTCAAAGCCACCCATCGGGACGGGTTGGGAACTACGTGTGGGTTCAAAGTAAAACTGCAAAAAATAGATTTCGAGCAACACAAGTTGGGTGTCTCCGAAGGTTTTGTAAGTTTGCATATACGTAAGGAACCGCCATTCCCAATACCCAGGTCTTCGCTTCTGCCTTTGTTTCTAGACCGCCAGGAAGGCAAGTAGGTGGTGGATCGGTTCTCCATCGCCGAAGCGAAGTGACAGAGAAGCCATAAGACATCAACTTCATGACAGAAAACCGTTTCAAAGCGTGGCCTTGCGCAGGGTCGTGTGGGAGACGAGCTACGTGATAAAGGTCAATCCATGCGCCGGGTGAAAATTTTGTCTAGTGGTTCAGGATGGTTGTTCCTCGGTCTCCGATGAAGGAGTTGGAACCGAAAAGCGTGCGCTGGACAATATTTGATGCTGGGAAAGGCGACGATGATTACACCTATCGAACACTCCTGATGAGAACATAAAAGAGATAAGTATTGAGGTTGTGGCATCGGTATCAAGAAAATGCTCCATTTGTGCATTGCTGAGCAGCGCTATGGCGACCGTTCTATGCGATTTTGGGTGGGGTCATCGTAGAAATGGGGTCGTCGACCTGGAACAGTTACAACTCCGAAAAAAAAAAAGCATTCTTGAGCAATTTGGCCTCGTTTAAGGTCTAGGGCCAAATCCACAATCTGACGCGGCATTTGAACTCAACAGAAGCATCCATTCCTCAAGGCACTCAACAAAAGCTACCGAAACCGGTCCTCCAATATCACATACAAATACAAGCATCTCTCCATGCCCTGCAAGACGAATACTGCTTCCTCCACTCCGAAGCTCTCATCCATTCCCTCTCAGAATTACCCTTCCGCCCCAACTTCCGTATCTCCACTACCGAAACTCAACAGGCGGCACCCACTCCGGCACGTTCCCGAATTCGAACTTCTGGCTCTTGAAAGCCTCCACAACACCCTCCGGAAGCAGCCCCGAATACCCCTGAGGCAGCATCGAATCATACGGCGTCGCTTTATATCTCCCTTTGATTGCCGCAAAGGTGGCGGCAAAGTCTGGCTTAGTACTTGGGTTCGTTAATGGGTTTGTGCTTGTACTTGCGGCAGTGTTCGTGGTGTTGGTGAAGGGGCTAGGGAAAGCGTTTTGTGACGGCGGTGGATTGAGTGGATTGAAGGGGTTCGTATTTGCGAATGGACTTTGGTTTTGATTTGCGCCAGCATTGAGTGGGTTTTGGGCAGCTGACACCGGTGTGAAGGCTGAAGACGTAGGTCCGGCATTGAGCGGATTGAGGGGGTTAGTCCCACCGCCGCCAAATGTCCCACCGCCTCCAAAGGCGGATTGTGGCTGACTTGAAGCTGCGCCGAAGGCTGATTGCGGTTGACTCTGCGCGCTCCCAAATGCAGATTGTGGTTGGCTTCGTAGACTCCCGAACGCGGATTGAGGTTGATTTTGCGCGTTCCCGAATGCGCTAAACGCGCCTCCGCCTCCTTGTTGCGGCGGCTGTGATTGTTGACCAAAGGCAGATGTCGTTTGACCCTGTGTCGTTCCAAATGCTGAGGGTTGCTGTCCTTGGGTTTGGCCGAACACGGGTGCGGGTGCACCAAATCCACCAGTTGCATTCGTACCACCACTCTGTTGACCACCAAATACCGAACCACCGCCAGTACCACCCGTATTCCCGGCACCAAGACCAAAAGCGCTCGGGTGTCCAGCAAATGCAGAGAAGCCACCACCGCCACCAGTACCTGCGCCACCAGAACTCTGGTTCGCAGCGGCAGCGGCAGCCGCGAACGGACTCGAACCTGCATTCGAGAATGCACTAAACGCGCCAGACGCAGGTTTAATCAACGACGATGGTTGACCAAACACAGACTGAGGTTGTTGTTGTGGTTGGCCAAATGAGCTCTGGCCAAACGCCGCTCCGCCTGTTGTTGCTTTGTTTTGAGTCTGGAGAGAGGAAAAGGCGGATTGGGGGGCTTGGGATGGTTGGCCAAATGCTGATGGTTGTGTGGTGTTTGTGGGTGCGCCGAATGCGCTTTGGCCGAATGCGGGTTGGCCAAAAGCGGGCTTGCCAAAGGCGGAGGGGGTCGTGGAAGAGGTGGAGGCGAATGCGGAGGTGGAGGTAGATGTCGGGATGGATTTTGTGGTGAGTGGACTTTGATTCGCGGCAGTTTGGAAGGCTTGCGTGAGGTTGTTTCGTGCATTCTGGGGTGGGAAGGTAAGGTGAATGAGCCATGTGGATGGAGGTTGTATTGCATACGGTGTAGGCTTGGTCCGCGGCTTGGATCTTGTTGGTTTCATAAGTAATCTAAAAGCATAGATGTGTTGAGACGCGTGGCTGCAATGGCAGAACATTAACTCACATATTCCTGCACATTTCCTGCCCCTAACGCACGAACTGCACGCACGCGGAGCTCTTCCATAGACTCATCGAGCCCAGGAAGTAGGTTCGGTTCGTGTTTCGCAGGCCCGTATGTCGACAACGGCCAGAGCGGTTTATCCGACGTCAAGTCCGATTTCATAGTGTCCTGGCTATGGGACCCATGTCGAAGTCAGAAAATCAGCTTGAGTCGAGAGTAATAGAACAAACGCACGTAAATAATAATATCGGCTTATGGGCCGATGCACTTGTGTTGGTCCAGCTTTGATCTGGAAAGGATTGAGCGTCAAGGGGTGCTTGAACGCGATGTTAATGTTGGGTCGTTTGACTCACTGCCAAAGCCACCCCTTTGATTTGCGGGATGTTCATTCCTGCAATTGTCGCCGAAGCGACATTGGCCACGTAGAAAGTACTGACATACAACCTAGGAGGAAGCTGTCAGAACGAGCTCGAGACAGGAATTGGAAACAACTGACCATGGGGTAGAGATGAGAGGAGGAGAGCGTCACGTGGTCACTGCTCTCTTGCTCTCTACTCGAATGTCGATGAAGACTGAAGAAACAAAACCTGCCACCCCGGCTGCGCAACCAGCAGGGTCAACGACGGCCACGACACAGACGACCCCGGTGACACCTGCTGCGACGTCAACGACACCCGCACCGACGTATGCGACTTCACCCTGGCCTGCTACAGGTAAGCCTCTCCTTTCTGCTCCTGCCGGCGATGACGACTGACGCAACTGTAGCTGCGACGCATGCAACGTAATTATCTCTTACGATGAATACTAAGTCCTTCTGATATTGCCTCAGAGCGATTTCGTACCAGCACTACCAACCGTACTCTTCCCATTATCCCCAAGCAGCGTACGGTCACTATCAGTATGCCACCCCCTTGACCACCCAGACTATGCAGGCACAGCTGTCACGTCCTACAACAGCAACAACACCAGTGGCTACGACGGCGACAACAACCACTGCGCCAACAACTAGTGCCTCAAATGTGGACACTGCGGATATCGCGACACTTAATGATGCTCTGGGAAGCGCGGGCGTTGACCTGAGGGTGCGTCTCATTTCGCTACTTCGCTATTTCTCATCTAGACAGTCTATTCTTTCATTAGGCTGAAGAAGAATCCCTACAACGCTCGCATGATCAACACCAGCCCTACAGGCCGTACGAAGATCGCACCCGCAAACAGCCTCCCAAGCCCGCCTTCGACACCATCCACCTGGGCACAAAGATGCGAACAATAGGCACCTCCCATAAAGTGACACGAATCCCGGAAGACACTATCAACTACCTCGCACTCGCCCTTCGCGCACGTCTACAAGATCTCATCACAAATATGATCGCAGCGTCACACCACCGTACCGATACACAGTTCGACCGGCCCGCGTCACTTTACAGCGACGGAACGCCAATGTGGAGAATTGTTGTAAGGTCAGATGTTGCGAAACAGCTTGCGGTGTTGGAGAAAATTGAGAGAGAAGAGGAAATGAAAGTGAGGAGGGAGAGGAAGGAAAGAGCGGAGATGACTGCTGCGCATGCGGCTGCTTTGGCTGCCCAGGCCAATGGAGCCGCTGCTGCGAGTGGAGCTGGTGCTGATACGGGTGGGGCTGGTGGAACGGAGGAAGAGGGTGGCGCAAAAAAGAAGAGGAAGAAGGATGGACCAGGTGTAACGGCAAGGAATATGTCAGAGGATGTGAGGAAGAAGATGTCAAATGCTGTCGCTACTCAGGCAGCTGGCTTGGGTGGAAAATATGCTTGGATGACAGCTGCCAACGCCAGTTCACCGGCGCCGAAACCTAAACCCGCCCCCGCGGCAACAAGTACGCCAAGCGCTGCACCGGGAACTACGACAGCGACTAGTGGAGCTACTACTAGTGCTACAACGAGTACTACAGCAACAGCAACGACAGGCAGTGCTGCCACCACGGCACCTGCTACTACGAGTTCATGGGCAAGACCTTACGTACCGACAAAAAAGTCATCATCTGCGACGCCGGTTCAGTCCGCGGCGGAGGAGGATACGCGTGCGACGGTGACGATGCGAGATGCAATGTTTGTGATTGAGAAGGAACGGGGACACGGTGGGGGCCGGGGAGCAGCTCGAGGCTTTATCTAGAGTCAGAAAGTGTTGAGTGTGTCAGGTGATCACTGTAACGTGGTCAATCAAACAAGTTTGCCATTGCGCCATCCTTGGCCATTGCACAGCCAGTTCGGATCTTTGCCCTGAGACGCCCACATCTCAGGCTCCCTCCATGAGCTCATGCACCCGCAGACCCTCAAACAGACCGTTGCTCAAGCTCTATCTCTCCCAGAGGACTCCTTTTTGAACATACAGGACAGAGAAGTCATAGACTCCGAGATCACCTCCCACGAGGCACTTTTACAAAGCCTTGCCCAGCGTATCGCAGCCCTCAAAAACCATCGCAACTCACTCTCTCCAACATGGCGTTTACCTATGGAGGTTCTCAGCGACATCATGCTTGTTACAACCCAGATGTCTATCAAGGAGAATAACGAATCGGAGGTGTACCCTACGGCACTTCCTGTCCCGCTCGTCCTTGGCCAAGTCTGTGCAGCATGGCGGACTTTGGCATGGAAACTACCCGGACTCTGGTCGACCATTCCCCTAGCTATTGCGAAGTCTCGCTACGAAAAGCAAATCGGACTACTTGACGAGTGGCTCGCCAGGGCGGGAGATCACCAGGAACTCTATATCGTTCTCACCCTCTGCCATGACAACACGGAATTACAATACTGGAGGGATTATCCACCCAAAGAGGTCCTCACCCGATTGTATAAACGCTCTGAGCAGTGGCACACGTTCTACTCGACGCTTCCAAACTTATGCTTCGATCTCTTTGCGAGTGTGCATGAGAAATTGTCGAGGCTGCACACGTTAATTTTGAACCGATCGGGTCGCTTACCGTATGAGCCTTTTTTAAACGGCTTCCATGGGGGTATAAATAACCTTGGAGGTATTCAAGCTGGTGCCTTTGTCGCGCCACCAATACATTTTACTGTCAATGCTCCCGCCCTTGGGGCCGCGGGCATTGGTATTGCCGGCGGACCAAACATTCCATTGACGGGGATCACTTTTGATGATGAAAACCCGAGGAGGAGGAATCCATGGTATATGCTTTCCGTAGCCCCTTCGTTGCGCACAGTCGTCCTACCCGAAGGACTCAACCCCTCCGATATTTCACTCCCCTGGGCCAATCTCACTCACCTCGAGGTCCGCACCATACCCATCGATGACTGTCTACGTGTTCTCCAATTAACGCCACAAATCCGCTCATTCGATTTTTACGGAATATATTCTGGCCCTCTCACATTCCTCCCCACACCCCATCTACACTTGCAGGAGCTGCAGAAATTCAGTGTATTCTCCGACCCAGCAAACCTGTCCCGCTTCCTCGACTCCCTCACAGTACCCAATCTCTACTGCATAGACTTCAAGAGCACGACGGGAACACTGTCCCTCGTCACAACACAATTGACCCAACTTGTCCAACGGAGCGGATGTCACTTGAGAAAACTGGGTGTGTGCATCCCCAGTGTCGGGCGCTCCGAAGAACAGATTATAAACTGTCTGATGGGAGAGGAATTACGAGGACTAGAAGAACTAGCTTTGGAGAGCTGGCAAGTCGACGTCGAGGGCCTCTCGAATGTGTTTCTGGAAAGAATGAATCCAGAGCGGAGAATACGCACAGTGAAAACATATTCGTATGATTTGGATTCGCCTGTGTTGGATGGTGTGATTCTGGGACCAGGATGGGTTGATGTACCGACGGATGAGGTGCGAGATGTCGTAGAGCAGGTGGTAGAAGTGCCTGAGGGGGAGTGGGTTGAGCCGCAGGAGATCCTATTGCCTAGTCTTGTGGTGATGTCGTATAGGGGGACGTTGTCGTTCAGCCCGAAGACGCTGAAGGAGACGTTGCTTGCGAGGTGGAGAAGAAAGAGTCGGAAGAGGAACGTGACTAGGTTTGTGTCTCCAGGGAGTCCCAATTGGGTGGAGGAGGGTTCGGAAGGAATTGGGGATGCTCAATGGGCTAGGAGCGAGCGTGAGGTTGTGATTGGGGAGGAAGAGGATTGGTTCCCGACCGCCGTGATTTCTGCTTTTGAGATATATGCACCTGAGTCTGACTTTAGAGAACCGATTGATGAGGAGACGAGTTTAGCATTCAGGGAGATGTTGAGGGATGGGTTGTGTTTGAGTATTGAGACCAAGAGAGGTGTGCTTGCTTTTTGATTTGGACCCTAATTGTGGGATATGTGTTTTTTCTATATTTATGTCTGATCTGTTATTTAATATTCAGTACTAGCCCATAATGTGGGCCTGCTTGTGTCTATATGTGTCAGAATATTTCATCTGCATAGTGAAGTACACATTAGTGATTGATAATTCCACTCTCCTGTTTCTGGCTGAGTGTTGTATTGCATGTCAGCAAGTTCAGGTAGAGTGAGTCCAGATGGGGGCAGACACAGGGTTAAGGCCTTGCCTTCAACTTAGGTGTTGTGCCTCTCTGATACTGTGATGGCCTCACTTGACCAACTATAGACTCAAGTGGACAAGCAGACAGGTGATGAACAAAGACAGGATAGTCTGGACTGAGAAGCATACTTGTAGTGGATAGACAGAAGAGTTAGGAGAAAGATCTAAGTTGATATTCTGACTGAGGAGTACAAGCAGCTGTAGTACTACTTATATACTACTAATGTTATGAACTTGCCCTGGCCATCCCACACCAATGTTATTTATTATGCCCTCATCCATGAACTCAGTCTTTCCAATGCCTCTTGAGGTGCTACCACTGATACCACAGACTCTGCCAGCAACTCAACTCATTACTGGAATGAAGACTTCACCAATTGATGCCTGCCTGGCCATGCATCTCTATTCTCTGAAGACTGGCCAACTCCTAGCCCCTTGTTCTATGCCACTTATTGAATGATGACTGAGATCTTATGCATCACCTGGGAGAATGCTCCCTTCACCCATGTCTCTGACCCTGATGGCTTGTACATCCAAACAATTGCCAACAACTTCAATTCATCATGGGCCCACAGTTTGAAGATGATTCCTTATGCCAGAGAGCCAATAGTATTCCTCCATCCAAACATGATGTACCCACTGGAAGTTGTTCCCCATATCATCAAGTATGAAGTCACACATGGACTCTACTTCTGAGAAGTAGAAGTCTATTGCATTGATCCTAACTCTGAGAATCCCCTATCTATTCCTCCATGGCATACTCAACTCCCTCTGCTCTTCAGCATTGACTCCAATTCCCCAGGATTGATGAGTCACCTCCAGAAGAACCTGCCATTGCTCCACCTCCACCTCCTCCTTACCCACCTCCCTACATCACTGCAGATGCCTCCTCCTCATCATCATTGCAGTCACCATGCTGCAGCCCTATGGTTAAGTCAGATTCTTCTGACTCTCCACTCATTGGGAACTTCACAGTTCCCTCCTCCACCTTGTCCCCTGACTTGTTCACCTCTGATTCCTCTAATGGACAGCTTCACCCAGACTTGGACCTGTAGTATATGCCTCTTGTCTATCAATCAGAATGTAAGGACAGATATCTCTTAGTATTATTCTCTCTTGTCTCCTGATTCTCTCTCAACAATTTATTATGTACTATTTATCATATACTATTATTGGACTTGATCTATTTCTGTCTTTTAGTCTGTTTCTATTCTTATCTTGTCTCCACTCCATAGTTATGTACTTCTGATTGACTTTTGGGCTCAGTACTACATTGTCATAGTTTCCCAAATAGGACTCTAGATGTAGTGCTTAAATAGCTGCTTTTGTACTGGAAGTGCAAGCTTCCAATATTCTCAAATCATATCAGTATCTTCTTACTCTTGCAATTGACATTAGTCAAAGACCAGTGTGGTAGTAAACTTTCTATTAGTCATATTCTCAACTGATAGAAGTTTGACCTCTGAGTGTGCTTAACTAGACACTTGCCTCATCACCTACTTACAATCATTGTTCTTGGTCAATCCTAGTGCTTGCAAACCATCTACTGAGATAGCTGCCCCCTAGCTTAAGCATAGGTAACTGGTGATAAGGACTACCCTAACATCTTTTTTTTTTTTAAAAAAAAATTGATGTTTATTGCTGCAAACTTTATCTACTACAAGAGCAGACTCTATCTACAACAAATGGGTGCACAGTAGCAGTCCCAATGTTAAAAGAGAAGAAAAAGAAAAGAAAAAGAAACAAATGCAAGAATTACAGGTGCCCTAAACAACATGAATGAAAAGTGATCAACAAAGGTGGTCCATGGCCATGAAAAGGTGCACCAGAAAGGGAGAGCATATGGTGACACATTAGCCCTTATGACCCCCAGAGGGGGCTTTCTTGGCTTCCACATCATGTTGATATTGCCTGTGAATCCACTCACAGTCAAAGCAATGGTGCCAGTAAGGACACTGGCAGTCATTGGAAGCATGGACACCAAAACAGTTGGTATACAAAGGGGGATGAGGGCAGGGGTTGCCTGTGGGAGTGGTGGGAATGGGGGGTTTCACTTTGGGGTTGCCTTGGCAGCACCCAGCCATAGAGTGATGTGAAGCCTCAGAGTAAGGCCCTGTCAGACTTGGTGGAGTTACAGACAATGCACATATGATGCACATCAGAGGAGGGGAAGGAAGGGGAGGCAGAGGCCTCAGTCTTGACCTGATCTCTCCTCTCTCACATCTTGGCTGTCCTCCATTCGAACATTTTCTTTTCATTGAGTTAGTCTGTCATCTCTCTATCTCACTCCCTTATACTGTCATTAGCTATTAGCTCGTCGAATACTTTTCTTTTCTTCCCCTTTTTTTTTTTTTTCTTTCTTTTTCTTTCTTTTTCTCTCTCTTCCTTTTCTTTTCTCTAGTTTTGATATTGGGACTGCTATCGTGCACCCGTTTGTAGTAGCTAGTCTATTGCAATAAACTCAGATTTTTTTTTTTAAAAAAAAAAAAAAAGTCTTGACCTGATCAGCTGTGAGTGAAAACCCATCAGCTGAGAAGAATGGAATGTCCATGATATTGATAAAAGATTGGGACACTGGGAGGGTGACAGACATACTCTTAAGTGCTGTTGGGAGGGAGGCAGAGATGGTGTCAAGGTCTGCTTGTGCTGGGATGCCACCTGTAGAGAAGGTGATGACTCCAGAGTGGAAGTGGCCAGAGTCAACAACAAGTGTTGACTTGGCCCAGGTGAGTGCTTGATTGAAGCATGCAATGAGGGATTGAAGCAAGATGCAAGTGCTAGCTAAATTGCTGGCACTGGTGCTCAAAAAGAATTGTCACTGGGTGGGACTCCAGGTGGTGAAATATGGCTTGCACTGCATGGAAGGGGGAGGGGCTGTGGGGCCATTCTTGACATCATATGAGGGAGGTCTGGGCCTGTTGCATGGAGGGATGGGGGCACATGAGGGAGGTCTAAGCCTATCATGTGGAGCAGGAGTATGGGCTAGAGGCTGAGAAGGCACTGGGGCCTGAGTGGGGGGCTGTAAGACAGGCACTGGTTGAGCATCTGTCATTGCTGAGTCAGCCATTCCATGGAACAACTCATGTTGGGCATGCAAACTGCATGCCTCAATGAGCAGAGTAGTAATACTGTCTGCAGGGAGGGGGACATGCCAGGCTGAAGGAGGAGTGCAGTTGGTGAATAAATTCTTTGACTCTATGATGAAGATAAAGTTGCAGAGGGCAGTGAATAGCCTAGGGTCAGGATCAGAGAGAGATCCTTCACTGGATTCGATACCTCAAGACATCTCCATGAGAATGCCTGAGATGGTTTCATCCTCTTCATTGTCAACCTTGGCAGAGGTGGAATCAGAGGGAAGGGTGGAGGGAGCAGCTTTGGGAGTAGTCTACTCAGGGAGGGAGGAAACAGGGAGATTGAGCTCCATGTTGGAAGAGGACCTGCTCTGGAGATGCCCAGCAGCATGCCTGGTGGGAGTGGGAGTGGAAGTAGGGGTTGATTCTCTTGAAAAAGCTTCTCTGATCCATTGTCATTCAGGAGGCATTCATCAGCCATTTGGGTCTGGCTCAGAAGAAAAGGTAGGAGGATGATTCAAGTCCTCCATCATGCAAGGCTGATGGTATGAAAGATCTGACCAGCTTGAAGAGGTCAGGCATTGTTGTTGAGGGGTCTTGGGGACTTCAGAGAAGTTGAGGGGCATGAATTTATTCTTATAATGTCCCATAGTACTATGAACAACCAACCACTGAGGGAGATGGTGGTGGTTGCTGGAAAAGGAAGGTGTACCCTAACATCTTCATTGGACAATATTTCCTCTTCCCCTATCCTGTCTATCACATGCCTAATTCCCAAAGACCTCCAATGCCTACACCTTACTCCCTCACAAACACAAGTGCTAATTCAAGCCCTTCTGTAAAGAAACCTTGCTAAATGTCCTATCACTCCCCCACTCCCATCACCATTTCAAGAGATGCTGCCACCTTACTTGACAGAGTCAGAGACAAAGATGCAAGAATTGGTTCAGATAGTAGTGACAAAATCCCAAGACATACCCCAAGAAGCAGATCTCAGTTACCAAGATCACCCATTGTATCTCCAGTCAGAACAAGGTCACCCTCAAGGAGAACTCAATCCCTTGAAATTAGTGAAGTCACACCCTGGGACCTTCTTGCCACTCTTAGAAGGAGAAAAGCAGCTAGTGTTACAAATATTGTGAACTCTGAGATCACTGAAGAGTCTGAGGAAACTGAGCAGCAAGAGTTGGATTTGATAAAGAGGATGCTTACTAATTTGTAGCAGGAGATGACAGAACTTCAGCAGATGCTAGATTGGGAAATGTGTGAAAAGATTGACAAGGCATGCTGGTTCCATGGCATTTACTTCCTATGCAATGACAACTTATAATTATGCAAACTTGCTTACTTCTTCTATTTTTAGATGCTCCACTTTATATTTGGACTTGGTATACTTTTCATCTCCTCTGTTGCATTCACATCACATCAATTATGTTCTGTTAGGTTGGTCCTTATCACTGGTCACCTAAGCTTTGCTAGGGGGTGGCTATCTCACTAGATGGTTTGCTGACACCTTCCTTTCTCAGTAACTACCACCATCGTCTCAGTGGTTCAGTTATTCGTAGCACAAGGAATAAAACAACTAGTTCTATAACATCATGAAAGACTCTAAGGAATCTAGCAGTATCCTTGGAGGCTTCAAGAAAACTGCCAGCAGCATTCATTCGGGTATTGTATGTTGTCAACACTCAAGTGCCAGTGTAGCGCCCAACCCAACTCTCCCAAGAGAAGCATCCGTTCCTCTCTTCAATGATTTCCAGACCTCAGAAGACTTCATTTGAAAGCCCCCTTCCCCTTCTCCCTCCATTGGAGCTAAATGCTCCTATTCAACCAATCAATCACTCTCCAACCAACTGGAAAAGAGCATGAAATTCCATGAAGATGATGATGCTGCTTCTATCTCTTCTGCCAAGGAGAATGAAGAAGAACAACAAGATGAAAGCTCTCAAGGCCTCTCCACTCCCAAATCCCTTCACCCCTCTCTTGCACCAGCTCGCAAAGACATCGACCTCTCTCCTGAGATTGCACCCTCATCTCATAGGGTACTATCTCCCTCTCAAGCCATTGCTGCAGCCCATGGCTTCATTCCACCCACACCAGGAGCTGCCTGGGATGAATCTCAACCCTCTGACCCCCTCCCAACTTTACCTTCCTTCTCTCCTATTTCTTCTCCTCCTGTGACTCAGCCTCATGCTGATGCGCAGCCAACCTGCGGAACAGATTGGTCATCCATCCATGAAGCAATCAGTGATGGTATTGCGATGATCGACATCACTGATACTAATGACATCATGGGGCTTAACTGCCTCACATCATTACTAAGCTTCATTGCCTCTTGGCTCAGCAACTGGGCCGAATCTGGAGATCTCTCTTCTTTTGATGGTACCTCCCATCTTATTCACATCCTCCAGAGCATCATGCACTCTGACCAATTGCGCAACAAGTCTGTCCCGTATAATGGACATCAACTTAAATTATACAATTTCATCTCCATGCAATTTCCCCACTCCTCCACACTATCCCCCACTCCCACTCCTATGTCGACTGGTCATCGCCTCGAATGTTGGGCCGAAAAAGCGCCAGCCTTACCATCCTCCCCTCTGTCCAAGGAAGCTACTGGGAATCTCCAGAGCTCTTCCTCCTCCCCCTTTGAAGCCACTGGGCATCTCCAGGGCTCTGAATCTTCCAAAGTCACTGGGCATCACCAGGACTCTGACCCTCAGTTTGCCAATGATATGGCACGTGCCATCACTCTCTCCCGCCTCCTGAAAGAACTTCAAGATAAACCAGGTGAGTCTTCGGGTCAAAATAAAGATATTGACATGTCTCCCCCTACATCCAACCCTCCTACTGGCCCAACTGAGACTACCAGTCCAGCTGGCACTAAATCTCAGAACGCATGGCAAGTCATCAACAAACGACGCCCCATCTGCAAACTGATAGCAGCTCCGAAGCAGCATAAGCCTATCATAGCTCCATCTCATCCCCCTTCTCCCCTTCCCAAACCCTCTCCCCCTTCCTCTTTCCCCCCCCCCATCAACAATAAACTCCCCCCCCCGGGTAACACC
>JAEUWO010001313.1:20980-33668 GCA_018524685.1 Podaxis sp. MADm22
GTTGTATACTACCCAAGGCTTCTGGGACGAAAGATCGAGCACACTGCTAATAATAGGATAGCCTTTGGGCCCAGGCGGTAGGGAAAGGTTGTTGGGATTCTCCCGGTGGTTTTGGATACGTCGGTAGAGCCACCAGGCAGTAAGAACGAACGTTGCGCAGGACAAGAGGGGGTGTGAGGGGAGCTCCATGATCCGCAAGGATGATGCTCACACTCGAGCTTCCTTTATCCTCTGTGTGGCAAAGCTCGCCTCATCTCGTTTGGCTTTGCAATGACCTTGTGCGACTTTGACTCGTGGCAGCTGGCATTTAAAGCCGGGAGCTGTAAAACATGCGGGCTCAGGTTTTTGGAGAGGAAATGAACACCAGCTGATAGAGCATGTGGACCACTCCAAGCGACAATACAAGCTTTGGGGGACACACCCCAGAGTCAATGAGTTGATGTATTATCATGTTCTTCATTTGCCTCGATGGCTAGAATCACAACTGATCCCCGTTTAGGCGCCAACGTCGGGATCGCCAAAGTTAATCGTGAGTCGGGCTTCGTAACGGAGAACCCTCAACATTTATAGCTGTAACCGTAAATTAGCCACCAAGCGATTCTACAATTCATTCATATTCGCCCGAAAAGATGTTTGGAACAGAGGTCAACTGAAACGTCTGAAAGAATTGGAGAATAAAGTTCTCCCTTCGAACATATATTTGGTCGCTGGCGCTCACGATCTATGGGTGTCTGCCCGAGCACCTCGACCCTAATTTCAAGGAAGTTTGCGCATTATGGGCGACCACAACACATATGGAGGGCTTATTATTGCCCAAACGCGGGTTGATCACCTCTTTGAAAGGCCATCAAACACGGGCGTAAGTAACCTATACGTCTTTCCATACAGATCCAAGCACGCAGTGTAGGTACTTTCGGAAATATATAAACCATCTTGCATACGTTTTGCTAGCCATATACGTATTGGGGCAGCTAGCAACCAATTGCACATTACGGAGAGCAGAAAAGGTACATTACCAGCCACCAAATATACATTATGCGAGCGTCTACACAGTAAAGCGTAAATAGTGGAACGCCGGGACCCGTACTATGCAATCAATATATTGTTGTAATACCTATGTAATAGCTCTAGTCAAAAGTCATTTCGTTAGGAACTCAGTTTTCATGCTGACGCCGTGACCGAGCCACCGCGCGTACAGTATCTGTGGTTCTCGGCAGCAAGGTTTCAAAGCTACCAGCAGTCGCATAATTACATGCATCAATATATGCGAATCAGTATCCTCCCAGCTTGGATAGTGCGCTCGATTTCTGGCGCTCAGCCCCTATCAACCTTTGTGGTGTACAAACCAGGCCTCTATCATGTGTACGTCTATGCTGAGGAGGATGTGCAGGCGTCTCGTAGATATGAATCACAATGGGCGATATTAAGAAGCACAGGGAAATGCCATTCATATATGAAATCACAGAGTTACAATCCAGAGGGCATGATCGTGCATGTGAGTAATACAATGTCAATTCACGTTGAAAACTGACCTTTAGCCTTTAGGCTAGACTAAAACATGTGTGTTCATTGTGCAATAAGGTACGTTAAGGTTTCAGCCGAGTGGACTCGCAAATAACGAGAGTTCCGTGATCAATTCACCAAGCCAAGTTTGCGAACCACTGTTCAAGCTCTTAATCGAGGCATGATCCTACATACGAATGGTTCGGGGAGTCTGTAGATCACAATTCCACTGGTTATTTTGAACAACGGTTAATTGATAGACCCACCTACGCAAGTAGACCACTTGTCATCCCGGGCTGAACCTCCAATCCCTACCTGCCGTTATGTAACCCAGGTCTGATAACGCATGCAGATCCCATACCGGACCTCATGTACGGTGAAGCCAAGCAGTGCAAATTGATGAAGTAGTAACAGGGTGGCTTACGTCAGAGTCAAGCTTGGACTCGAACTTCTCGGCTCAGTTTTGCGTTGCTGAACCGCTCGGAGGCTCCTGTTCGTTTTTCTCGCAGCACACGCCATTTCTCGCTATATCTTGCCTTTCTGATTTGGTGTTGACTTCTTGTGCTCTGGCCGAGTCTTATGCAACTTATTAGCGGAATATGGCGCCGGGGTTTGTCCACCCAGGTTTCCTTTGCGAGTTTTGAAGGTCTTGAACTATTCGTACGCTGTGTATCCGTGGCTGTTACTACTTATGAAGACTGCCGTTGGCGAGTCGTGCTTTGTTCCTCACCCTATCATTGGGCGCTCATCATGAGAGTATAGGCACGTGTAATGATCGATGTACAGAAACTGTTGGACATTGGCTTTCTGCCACGCCCTACCGCCTTATCATGACTCTGTTGCAGGCACTTGTGTACTTTTCTCGCTCTCAATCCAGAGAATCTCTGCGGTCGCTGCGCCCATTACCCCGTTGGTCTGCAGAAAGACCCGACAGTCCTTCTGGTACTGATGACACTAGCGCACTACCACCTTCTGTTGACACCACTTCACCCGGGACAGACCCACCACTTTCCCCTGAACCATCGCTGCTGTCTTTCTTTACTCCTTATAGCACAGCAGCACTTCGTGTTGATACTCCTACGATAGGTCAGTTATCTTTATCGCATTTCCTGCAGCCGTGATGAGGACTTACGAAGATAACCCATAGAACGATCCAGTCTTGATTTCCTCTACGGCGAAGTTGACGATGAGGAGGAATGGGCTTTAGGACCGACGGACGAATCATACATTAGCATGCCCGACCCTGGATGGGCCGGTGGGTATATATTCCAGTAGCACTCGATCAATATCTCACAGCATCATTAGCTATCACATTACTTGAACAGAAGAGGATAGTTGGTGTCGAGTTTGATTCCTCGGATCGTCATCCTCCCCCCAGATGTCATCCAGACACACGCAGGGAGCTCAGGACCCGAATAGCGACGTGGCTTATGGATCCTAACCGAGACTCAAATATGTTCTGGCTCCTTGGTCCAGCAGGCGTCGGGAAGTCCGCAGTAGCACAAACCATTGCTGAAGAATGCGCCGCAAATGGTCTTCTCGGCGCAGCCCTCTTTATCTCACGGTCCAATCGTTGTGACGGTGTCTCTCGCGTCATCTCCACCCTTGTTTATCAACTCTTCGACGGCGACAAGAATATTAACTACAAGTCATTGATCACTAAACGTCTCGCCAACGACTCTTCCATCCTCGAAAAAGATGTTCGCTCCCAGTTCAGGGAACTCATAGATGAGCCGTTTAGAGTGTTGCGTGCTCTCCAACTTTTCAACGAGCCCCTGCTTATTATCCTAGATGGACTGGATGAGGGGGGCGGAAGGGAAGCACAATGCGAGTTAATCCAACTCATCAAGGAGCATGTTCAATCGAAGGAGAGTTCTCTCCTTTGGTTGATATGTACCCGCCCGGAGTGGTATTTCAAACGACTTTTGTCGAACGCTGACTTGACTGCCAACATCCATCAAGAAAATCTGGTTATAGACGACGAGAAGGCTCGGGACGATGTATATCGTTTCCTCTGCGACGGATTTGACGATATTCGCTTCCGTTCCGCCGACAAGGCCGACACCCAGTGGCCCAAAGAGGTCGATTTCTGCCAACTTACCGAAGCTGCGGGAGGCTTTTTCTCCTTGGCTTCAGCAGCCCTCAGGTTCATCGATGATAAAGTCATCGGCGACCCGGCGTCCCAACTGGATATATGTCTCAAATTCTTAGGAAACTCATCTGGCGCCGCCTTGGTCAATCCTTTTCACGACCTCGATGTTACCTATTGCCAAATTCTTGCTGGCGTACCTTCTTATATTCTCCCAGTCCTCATACGCATTCTTTGCCTCCACGTTGTCTGTCCTGGTTCTGAGCTCTCCGTTTCCATAGCCCAGGATATTCTGGGCCTCTATCCACCCACTTTCTACCGTTCTCTCGAAGAGATGCACTCAGTTCTCCATATTCCCGTCCAGGAAGAAGCAGACAAGGAGGGTATACACTTTTACCATCATTCGTTCAGAGACTTTCTCAGAGACCCAGGACGGTCTGGTGCCTTTTCCATTATGGCCCATTGCGATCCTGTCATCAATAGTGTCCGCCATTATAACACCAGGAACCCGTCCGCTCAGATCATTATAATGTGGGTAGTAACGTTCTTCGTGCACATTGATACTTATTCTCGAATATAGGTCTCCTGATGGGACAGTGGACGAGCCCACTGGTATGCGACTTGCTATATCCACTTCAGATGTTTGATTTAATGCTTCGCAGAGGTCCAAACAGTCTCTGAAGAGGATATCGTTGACCTCCTACAAACACAAATCCTTTCCTCGGAAGAGCGCTACAAGTCCTTGCTCAGAACCAAACCGGAAGTAGCACAACAGATCGTCGGCCTGCTCGATAAGGTAACGACGCTTCAGCTCCAATTATTATTGGGCTTACCCTTCTTTAGTTGTTAAGCTCCCTTACGACCAAAGATGCCGCCCAGCGATCAATTCTGACGGCGCTCTTGAGGTTGTCTGCTGCATGTCGGCTTTACCCTCCGCGGCTGAGACTTTACGACGTCGAACCTGAGGCCTCTCCTGTAGCAGATGGCCAGTTCGTAGAAGTGCGAAAGGGTAAATATCGAGGACACCAGATCTGCCTCAAGGTTTTTAAGATGAAGGGCAGATACGAAAATGACCACTTACTCAAGGTACGTTTGAATCTCTCTTGGTGATCAACTCAATAAAACTTGGTACCTGTAGTCATTCACGCGTGAAGGAATTGTCTGGAGCCAATTTGCACATTCTAACGTCTTGCCATTTTATGGCATCTACCATCTAAGCGACGGCCGGATTGGACTCGTATCGCCTTGGATGGAGAATGGAAATTTACCGGAGTATTTGAAGGCACACCCACGTGCCCTGCGTTTGCCATTAGTCAGTATCTTGGCCGTATGTCGCTTCTAGGTCGTTGGCTAATAACATTTAAAGGTGTACGATATTGTTGCTGGCTTGCAGTATCTACATCAACACCAAATCGTCCATGGCGATTTGAAAGGGGTAAGATTGTCATACTTGCAGCGCGCGCTCTGTGAAACTAATAAGATGAAAGCTTAACATTCTCATCAACAACGATGGCTCTGCATGTCTTGCGGATTTCGGATTGTCTGCCGTAATGGATACTGACATTATCCGATGGGCATCACTTCAGACAACGACTCCGGTTGGCGGGACGGTGCGCTGGATGGCTCCAGAAATCATTAATGACGCAGAAAATGGACTATTACGTCCAACTTGCGCGAGCGACGTTTACTCTCTGGCTTCCGTAATGTTCGAGGCAAGTACAATGCGGCACATATCGACGGACATTGCTCGTGAATGCTGATTTCGCTGTACAGGTATTTACCGGCCAAATCCCATATTACCAATTTCGCTCAGACTACACTGTCATTGCAAAAGTGATCCAAGGAGTCAAGCCTTCCCTACCCGAACACAAAATGACACCGGAGTTCACGGAGCATATATGGAGGATCATGCAAGATTGCTGGGTTGATACACCAAGTGATAGACCGACATTAGACCAAGTCTTAGAGCGGCTGCGTGAGAACGCACCTTTACCATCACGAGCCGAGCCCAGGAGGCCCCCTGATAATTGGAGTGGCACACTAGTGCCTTCGGAGGTTACACTTTTTATGAATGTGGTAAGTGAACTTGTGGATTATTACCTGTCCCGAGGCAAGAAACTCATGGTTTGTCCGTAGCTTACTAGTATTTAACGACACAGCCTTCGTAATGATGAAGCCTCGTTGAATTGTTGAACAGAAAGGAGGCTGGAAGCAGTGGGCGAACTTTGTTGTCGCGGCCCTGAAAGTAGCTACAGTCTCAGTTGTCCACCCTGTACAGTACAGGCGACTCACTCAGATACCCACCGCGATCCGTACGCCTGGTTCGGGTCTTCTTTTCCTTCACACATTCCGATCTCTTAGGCTTCCCCGGAATCTACCACCACATTGATAGTCATGGTCGAATTGGGTAGAAAGCGCTCAGATGGTCAGGCTGTCCACCAGTTCATGGCACGTGCCTGTATCTGTGTCCAATACTGAGCGCTTGAACACACGACGAGGCGAAGAACAAGACGCCCGGTTGCGTGAGCACCTCATCAGGAAAAAGCGCAGGGGCACTTTGACATCACCATTCCCACTCTCACTCAAGTTGCCACGGGTTTCCGAATCTGCCAGCAACCCTTAAACGTTTCAACCCTACTTGTAGGAGCCCCACGTCACAACCTCTCCTGCAGTAACACACTATTTTCCGCTATATCTTGTCTTCCTGATCCAAAGTTGACTTTTCAGATCTCTGCAACCGAACAGTCTTCTCAGACTGCATACGCTCTTTGCTTCAATGAAGTCTGGAGTCTATTCGATTCATAGACCGGCCCCCCTCTGTGCTGTTCAGTTGATTGTCGCTCGTCTAGGCCCTGTTCCAGTCATGGTTTTCCTTTACTCTATAGCTGCCGCGACGTCCTCCAGAATCGTGTTCCATGCGAACTAGCCGATATCATAGAGCGCAATATCGGGCTCGCCTCACGACGGAAGTGATTGCACTTCCGCTGGACCAAGAATCTAACAAGCCGTTGCATACGCTGGGCGGTGTTATCCGATTTGGAACCCGTTTCTGCCATGTATACCAACGAGAGGGTTGTACCTGCAGGAGGCAAGCTCTGTGCTGTTCTCGTTGTCGAGAAGTTGTGACCAGGGATGAGGTGGCTTTTCAGGCGTGAAAAGTACGTTCACCTCCGTTTGCACCTCTTTCCCCTTTACGCGTCTGACTTTGGGTACTTATTATATGTCTGGCTTTTAGGGCCCCCTTCTTCATGTTTCCACCTCCATCTCTACCTCACTCACGTCCTCTCAGTACCCGCCCAAATGCGTAACTCTGGCCGTTGTCCTCGGGCCCATGAGCATCATGCTCCCGCACACCATTGTACTATTTATTGCGTACAAGACCACAAATGGTGATGGCTCATGCCGACGAAAGGCACGGGCTTCTTGCGATATTCAACGTCATGGTGGCCGTCTGGTTGTCCACGCCCACAAGTATGCAGTGTCGAGGCGTAAAGGCCGGGGGTACAGGCGATGTTGATGAGGGGATGGGGAGTGGGCACGGATCGCGGCCTACCAACAATGCCATCCGGGGATCGGAACGTCTTAATTGCCCAGGCTTTGGTGAGCGTGACTTTTTCTGGTGTTCACTAGACGAGGCTTGATAGTTCTTGCAGCGCCCTGGTCGGGGAAGCAACGTAAATGGCGCCAAGATGGAGACTGCATACAAGGCCCAAGACGTAGGGTGCTTGCCGTCTCTATATTCAATACCTCAATATGTTCCCTGTCTCCCAGGTCCGATCTTGTTGTCTTTCACTTATACTTACAATTATATCATGCATAGATACTGATAACAGAACCGGAGATAAATGCACTTACTCAACCTAACGCGTATATATGCATTACCAAAGAACGCAGAGACGACAATGTGCTCATTTGCTGATGGACAATTACATGCCCGTCCCAAGCTGGGGCTCATACTTATGGTGCACCTTTATCTCCCCAAGTCTTTCGCGATGCTGGTATTCCAATCCCCGCAAACACAAGCATAGAAGAACAAATGTAAAGGGGGTGAGTTTTGGCGGATGACCTGGAGGCTGAATCCAGTTCAGATCGCGTCTGGGGACGGCTCTTCTTGGTTCCGTTCAGAGACTGACTCTGACTCTACCACGATCAAGACCAGCCTCCTCTGAATAATTTATATGAAGCGCGTCTCACCTCGTCGCCCTTTTTCATCCTCACATTCAGGATACCATCTCTCCTTCAATCCACCCCTCTCGCGTTATCGACAATGCCCAAATCCCACCTCTCTCTCCAGCCTGCCAAATCCAATAATACTCTCCAACCCGACAAATCCATCACTTCTATCGCTAGCTGTGTTACAGCCTTCGCTCGTTCTAGTCGGACCCTCAAGACCCCTATTCGCCGTCTTTTCTTCAAGCTTGACGTCCTAAAACCCATAGCGAGTGGGAAAGGGAGCAAAGGCGCTTGCGTGGACCAAGGTTCCGATTCTGGTCAAACATTGGATCTGACTACGGACACGCCTCCCCTCTCGCCTGACACCGCTTCCTCCCCTATCACCGACCTTTCCACCCCAGAACATAACCAACCTGTTAAGCGTAGCCGGTCTCTCCTAGAGCAACATACTCCTCGTGTTGCTCGTGTGGCTCTGCAGGATTCAGACCGTACCATCGACACGGTCGCCATCAGCACCCTAGTCAATTCGCCCTTCTGTCGCTATGGGCCCGATCTGCTTTCTATGACTCCGGCTCGGGTTATCGAGGTGGCGAAAGAGATGAACGAGCACCTGCCTGAGGCTCTCAGAATCGACTTGAACGAGCCTTGTGATCCCACCGAAGTCAGGAAGGAAGTGGAGAGGTTGGTTGAGATTGTGAAGAAGGCGAGTGAGGTGCCGGTACCTGGGGCTCCGCTGAAGAAGACGAAGGGTAGGGGACGTTGGGACTCTGGCAAGGTTTTGGATGGAGATGTCATGGAGGAGTTGGACTTGAGGGGCGCGAGTCCTCCGACTAGCCCTTTGGCTGTCATCAGTGCGACCAGGTGTAGGAGGCAACTTGCGGGGGCTAATATTGGGATGATCTTTAGTCCGACAAAGTTGGCAATGCTGCGAGAGGAGGATGAGGAGAAGGAAGGAGATGTCGAGAAGGTGGAAGCTGGCAATGCACAGGTTGACGGTGCCAGGAATGACCCGGACGGAGACATTTTCCGAGTGATCAAGAAACGCAAGACCTTTGAGTTGTCCGAGAACGCCACACCCACCATGGGTCGCATCAAGGTCCCGGTGATGCTCAAGAAGCTCCACAACGAAATCAACAACACCTCTCCTACCTCACATCGTACCCTCACGGCTCGCTCTCGACGCAACGTTGTCTTCGACCCTACGATAGTCGGTCGTTCTGCCAAACCCGAAAAGGTCCTCGTTAAGACCACCGTCGTCGATCGATCCTTGGTTCATGCTCGCGCTCGTTATCGTTCCTCGACATTCGCGCACCATCATGGTCCCTTGCAAACTTCCACGCTGCGAAAGGACAAGTTTACCTCTCCCACCGACGTTCATTTCCGGAAAGTCAGACCGTCCCCAGTCCCAAAGTCAAAGGATGCTGCGTTCGAGTGCTCCGTTGGAATTAGCAAGATACCCAGGTACCGCCGGTCGAAGCAAGGAGCCAGGCCAGCTATAGTCAGGGCGAGCGGCTCGGCCGCCTTTGGGAGCGAGGCCAGGAAGGATACAAATACCAACAAGACTTCGTGATTGCCAAGTCTGAATCGGGTTTATACCATGCCATGTATACGTTTGTTACCTTATTACATCTGCGTTAATCCCTTCTATGTACACGATGTGTGAACGAGTGTAAGCGATAAAAACAGAAGGGGCCTGGCTGGGAATTCGAACTAGGAACCTCCTCGACTCCACTGGATCTTCCGCATCGGCTGACCATCCAAAGCTTATGGAACAGGGAAGGGAAAGATAAAAATTCGTGAACGATTTGTGATGTTAGGAAGGAGAACACACCTTCTTACTCCTGCGATGCCATTCATTATCACGGTGCCATAGAAATAATATGTAGAAGACGCCCAGTGAGAGCTTTCCGATGGTTTTGTAGTCCAGGCGGCGGGAAAGCAAGTATTGGAGAAGTCGGGGAAGGATCTTTGAACCAAAAAAAAAAACGTTATGCGGTTACACGCCTGGGTATCGTTGCTGAGAAACCAACCCATCCAAATTCCCAACTTGACCAATGCCTCAGCCAGGGTCCCTCAAAGAACCCCCTCAGAACATGCTGTACCGGAAGAAACGTGTGCAAGCTTGAACATCACGCAGGCGGTGGAGGTGAAGAGGCAGGGTGCCGAGGTGATGTAGCCCGGGTGACAAATATAGGCGCGAAGGACGGCAGTGCAAGTGCAGATGAGGAGGCTTGGGCCAGGTGGGATGTTTGAATGTATACTGCGATGCGCGGAGGTGGTGGCATAGAGAATGGGTTGGGATGTGTTGGGACTGTGAGGGGCAGGAGTCGAAGGTAGGATGGCAGCGCATGTCAATGATGCTCAAGAAGCTCTACAACGGAATCAACATCTCTCCTACCCCAAATCGCACCCTCAGGGCTCGCTCTCGACGCAAGGTTGTTTTCAACGATATGATTGTCGGTCGTTCCGCCGAACCTGATAAGGTCCTTGTTAAGACTATTTCCATGCCGCGAAAGGGCAAGTTTGCCTCTCTCACCGACGCTCAATTCCGGAAGGCCAGACCATCCATCATGCCAGAGGCAAATAGCGCTGTGTTAAAGTGTGTCACTGGGATCAGCAAGATACCTCGCAAATCAAAGCAAGGAGCCAGACAGGCTATTGTCAGGGCGAGCGACTGAGCCGCCTTCAGCAGCGAGGCTAGGAAGGGTGCAGATACCAACAAGACTTCGTGATTGCCAAGTTTGAATCGGGTTTATGGCATGTCATGTATACGTTTGTTACCTTACTACATCTGAGTTAATCCCTTCTATGCACCCGATGCGTGAATGAGTGTGTAAGCGATAGAAAAAGAAAGGGCCTGACCAGGAATTGAACCGGGGACCTTTTCGATTCCGCTGGATCCTTCGCATCGGCTGACCATCAAAAGTGCATGGAACAGGAAAGGAAAAGATAGAAAAGTTCGTGAATGATTTGTGATGTTAGGAGAGAGAATACACATGTTTATTCCTGTGATGTCGTTCGTTATCACGGTGTCACAGAAATAATACGTAGAGGACGCCCAAGGAGAGCTTTCTGGTGATCCTGTAGTCCGGGCAATGGGAGAATGGTTATTCGAAAGATTGAAAGCTAAGACATTGCGAGAAACACGCTGAGAAGGGTTTTTGAACGCAGAAACGTTAGGCGTTTACATACTATCGTTGCCAAGAAATGCACCCGCCCCAACTCCAACCTGGCCAACACCTCAGCCGAGGTCCCTCAAAGACCCGTCACAACACGCTGTGCTGGAAGAAAGGCCATCTCTTAACAAAGTTAATGCGAGGTGCAAGCTCGAACATCACGCGCCGGAGAACTGAGATGATGCGGTAACAAATACAGCCGCGAAGGATGGCGGTGCAGGCGCAAATACAGCTGGGGTCAGGTGGAATGTTTGAAGTACGTATACATTACGATGCGGAGAGGTGGTGGCATGGAGAATCGACTGGCATGTGTTGGAAATACGAGAGGCCAGGAGTCGACAGGAAGAACGGTGGCACAGGCATAAAGGACAGGTAAGTTGCCACTAACAGAGTGATTGGCAATCAAGTATCTTTCAACTCCCGCTACTGAGGTGAGAGCTTTCCCAAGCGCCACTTTAGTGTCTCGAGGCCAATCTATGTCACAGCTATCTTGACCCCCCCACCAACCGTACTTTCTTCCAGGGCTCGTCGATTCGCAATGTCTTCTTTTCTGGAACGTTTCAAAAAGAAAAAGCCTGACACTATCTCTGCGCTCGCCAACAGCGCCTTGGTCCTTGGAGCTCCTGCAGTTCCTCATGTCCTTCCAAGGAGTGGAACAGCTTCCCCCACTCCGGCGGTCCAACCAGTTCTCCCAAAGCCCAAGACCCGCCAGACTCCCCCAATAGCCCACACCCCTCCCAGTCCTGGACATTCTCCCGATCGCTCACAGCTCCAAAACCCATCTCCCCCCGGATCCACGACCCCTCAGGCTCTCCCAACAGTCCAGACATCAACACCTCCATCTGATAGCTTGTATCAAGGTCTCATATCAAAACCGCAGCCAAACCCGCAAACAACGCTCCAGAAAGTTAAAGAAGTAGGCGGCACTTTTCTCCATGGGCTGGTGGTTGTAGCAGAAGGACTCAAGGAATGTTCGGGTCCCTGTCCGCCACTGAAAACTGCCGCTGCCGCGTTTTTGACAGTTCATAAAATCTTCAATGTGCGTAAGCCGTGTCTATCCTGTTCACCCCATTGAGTTCCGATGCGCAGGGCGTATCCACGAACAAGGACGAGCTAAAGGAACTCGAGACAAGATCGAACGCCATTCTATCACTTGTGAAAAGATACAAGGAACAAGGAGCGTTGAATGCACTTGAAGAGAGAGTCCAAAGTTTCTCCAAGTGCGTGTCGGCCTCATCTCTCACATTCGTATCTGACTTTTCTTTGGCTATGTCGCAGAGCTATCGAGAGCTTGGTTGAAGGCATCCAGCGCTTGCAAGATCGACGATCGCTGACCCGCGTAGCCGAGGTATCGAACGATCCCGGGACGATACAAAAGATGTTGAGGAACCTCAACGCTGTTTGCGATCTCTTCCAAGTAGGTGCTTTGACTGCGGATTGTGCTCCTGTATCCATCGCACTCATCGCACTCCCCAGATTGATATACAGTTCGATACCAATGTAACTGTACAGAATATGTTACAGGTAAGGAATCCTGCGTCTGAGAATGCACGTCTCGGCTCATATATTCCATTGACAGATGTTGAATTCCCGTAAGCTGCTCGCCTTCATGAGAATGACAACGTGCGAAGCTCACACCACTACAGGGTCAATAGACAAACCTCGTCCTGAGAGCGCTTCGTATAAAACCCGGCGTTCCGCGTATGGTGATCCCACAGGATGCGTGCCCGGCACACGTATCAATGTC